>VWYK01013485.1:0-24416 GCA_013399775.1 Semnornis frantzii
ATCTATATATCTATATACACACACATAATCTAAGCAGTCTCACTGTCATCTCTTGCTCTATCTTAATTTGTGTGAGCTATTAATCTACACTGTTATACAGCCTTAACAGCAGCAGAATATCAGCAATAACCTCTACATCTATATGCTAAAAGTTCAGGCCCTGACCTTTAAAGAAAGATAAACAGATATCCATTTTCATTTAGAAAAGCCAACAAACATTCTGCATTGACTGAAACATATGAGTGACCTTCTCTTCTGACTTTATTAAACAGCTAAATCCTATGAAAGTTCAGGTTATTTTAAAATACCAAAACAGCAATAAATATTAAGAAATCGTAATTACAGCAGCAGGTACTAGAAGGTTATCTTAGCATGTCATCTTCTATAAGAGAGCTCATGCAATATACAGACACACAGCTGGCATAAAGAAAGAAGCTCTGCCTGTACTGAAAGAGAGTCAATTCTCATATAACACATCAGGTGAAATCAGAAGTGAGTTCTAAGGTGAAGCCTTACATGCTTGTATGCCTTAATGCACCCCACGAGGAGTTTTTAATCTGATGCTGGTAATTGGTGGAATAGCTGCTGTCTGCTAGCTACAAAGAAAGCACACTTTTTAGCTGTCTATAAAGCTTGTATTATTACAACATCCCTCATTTAAAAATAATCAAAGGCAATCAACATCCTTATTGCACTCATATTTATAACAAACTACTGGGGGGCATCCTTAAGTGTTTTGTTTCCTTTGTTGCTCCACATGTATGTTCTCAGAGTGATGGAAGGAAAGTCAAAAGGGGAGGGCATGTCTCTTTCCACAGTGGATATTAACAAATTAAAGACAACAGTGAGAAAAAGGTGTCCTTCCTTATGCATTTTTTTTTTTAAGCACCATGCCTGAAATCCAGTACACAAAATAGTTTCTATTTGCCTGCACTCTGAGCTTGGTGCCATTTCTCCACCAGCAGAATTCTCAGATAAGCAAACCCTTAGGAACAAATGTCCCCTCTAAACTTTTATAATCTCTTCCAGCTATGGATTTGAAAGCTTTTACTAGCATAAGAGTTAGCAAAGTTCTCTGCTGTGAACTAGAAGTTAAAATATCTCCCAGGACACTTCCCATCAACAGGCAGCAGGCATCCTCACTCCAAAACCATCTAATACATTGGTGCCAGCAATGCTAAATTACATTTCAGAAGTGGGAAGAGTATTTGTGAAACAGGATCCAGTGCAACATGACCACAACCTGCATCAAAGAATCCACAGCACAGGAAAATGATGTTCTTGCATCTTATGAGCAGCTATAATGCCACATTTGTTTAGTGAAAAAACACTGTCTTTCCACACTCCCAATTTATTTGTTGGTGGTTTTAAATGATATGAAATGCATATTGCAACTCTGGCTAGGAATTGTTTGATCTAATGGCCACAGATTAAAAAAAATTAAAAAAAACCCAAAAAACAGGTAAAATGTACTATGATAACTGAGAATATCTGTAAGCATGGTGATCTCTTAGTCAATAGCATGAAGTTTTTCCAAGCTGGTTGATCTGAGCTGATGGCCTAAAAAAATTTCATGAAGGAGCATCAACAACAGAAGCAAACTGTCAGCTCAACCTTATGTCATCCAAGTTTGTAGAGCTTAAAATTCAGTAACCAGAAAGAAGCAATCTGGTGGTTCATGTGAAGTTCACAGAAAGAAAAGGATAATGATGATGTGACAAGTAGCCTGGTGCCTGCAAACACGTAAAATCTCCACCATTCAATGCATTGCCTTTGGTAGCTTTCAATAAAAGATTAATTAACAGAAATCATTAACACTAAGCAGATACAATGTCCTCAGGGGAACACAACACACTGAGTTTGTCACATGGGTAAACTTTTTGCTGTGTAATGTAAGCTATTCTTGCTGCTAGAGAAAAAAAGACATCTAACCTTAAACATGTTGACTTTAATGCCACAAACCTTGCAGCATACATTATCCTTTAAAAAAAAATAATC
Source organism: Semnornis frantzii (assembly GCA_013399775.1). Lineage (NCBI taxonomy): Eukaryota > Metazoa > Chordata > Aves > Piciformes > Ramphastidae > Semnornis > Semnornis frantzii. The sequence continues at coordinate 1,999 of VWYK01013485.1, forward strand.
ATTTCCCAAGAGCTAAGCAACATTTGCATCTGACTGTCATTTTATTATACCTCAAACTATCTTAAAAGCATCTAGATGGTAACTATCAAAATTACCAGATTTTCTCACTCTGGGCATTTAACACCTCATAAAAGTTCCAGAGATGCTCCAATGCAGCTCCATGTGCACATGCAACACAGGTGCTGAGACAGGCAGGCACCACTTTCTCCTCTGCCCTTAAGAGACTCTCACTGCCATTTGAATTACATTAGCACAGAAGCCAAGACAGGGAATCCCACACTACACAGCACCCATTGAAATAGACTCTCACATCCCCATGGAGTAAAGAAAAGCTTTAGCTGGAAATTAAAAATTCCTATTTACCAACCAGATCCAACAGAGTCTTGAAATCCAACAGCCAAACCCCAGCTACTCAATCTGAGAACTCTTGATAGCTGCTAAGTGCAGACCATGGGCTATTTGAGCTGATTTATTTATACTGAAGCATTCACCACTCCCTGGGTCTTGGTGACAGAATCATAGCACTTGCTGCACTCCTCCAGTAGTTGAGAGACAGAAAGCAACATTAAACCACTCTTCAAAACGGCCTTTTGCAACCACACTTCACACAGCAAATGCATGGCTGGACCCCTGGGGGTGCTGTCAGGGCCACCTCAGCCCCTTGGCTTCACAGGCCAAGCCATTACATCTGGCAGGCCATACCGTCCCGCCCCATACCATGGCACCGGGTACGCGGCCATAATCCATGCACGCACACTTCATGCCACAGGAGGAGCACACCGGTGCCTTACCTTTTCTCAACTGTATACTGAGCCTCTTCCCTATCTTTTTGGTGTTATATCCACTGTTTGCAGTGGAAGTGAGAACTTTGTGAGGTGACGGTACCAGGCCCGAGGGTGGTTTCCCTGCCGAATTCACGCTATGAGGTAGCTGCGAGTAGGAGTCTGTCTGATCGGCCTGGTTACCCGCTCGAGACATTCTTTGTAGGGTGTGAAGTCCAGAATTGTTCATACTTTTGCTGTCAGCATACTGGGAGTCGGGGCTGAACCTGCTGTTGTAGTAGGTGTTCTTCTCGCCTTGGGACAACTGTTCATACTGCTCTTTATTTGCCGCGGGGACCACATGGAACCAAATGAATGACGTGCGCATGGCTTGGCGAAACATATGCTGTGCTCTAGGTATCAAAATGAACAGAACAGCAGCAAATTAGGACTGCCAGGCTACAAGACACTGTCAGCATAATCACTAATGCTAATTAACTAACGCAAGCTGACAGACACATTGCACTCAAGCGTAAACCATGGAACCCGAATCCGTTCGATAGTCTTCTCGGTCTGCTTTTTGCTAAGGTTCATTGCCTTAAGGTAACGCAGTGATAAATATGGTTAACAATGAAGGTACCAAATATGGGGCTCAGGAAAGCCAAAATCTGAACCACAGCCTTGAAATGCAGACAGTTCTATGGTAGGACTACAGTATCCTTTGCTTTTTTTGGACCTTGATAACTGTGATCACAGTGACAACAATTAGAAGAATGAATGCTACGCTTTATCCAAAGAATACCTACTTCTATGATTTGCTGAGGCTGCCTGCAGGCTTGCAGAAGTTTCCTTTACACTTTGCTTATTGTAAGTTAGTAGTCTCTCAGAATACAGCATTAGGAAAGAGGGGGGAAATGCTCAGTTCTGCAGAGACACTGTACTCTAGGTCACGATCTAAAGCACACAAAGCCCAGAAGTCTCGGCACAGACTTAACACATTGTGATTTGAATCAAGAAGCAGCAGTGATGAGCTGCTTTCAACCACATGGTACAGTGATCTTCCAGTTCAGGTTAGTGTCAAGGAAGTAAAAAAACCACATTTCAAATGTATAGTAAGCATAGGACAATCAAAGAAATTATTTTTATTTTAGGCCCTCAACACATCAGAATTTTCAGGACTACATTATCATCTTGGACTCCATTTCTGTAAACTTCTGTTCTGCTTTCAATTATTTGTGTGTGAGACACAACCTGATTGGACTTTTAAAAGTCTTTCTGATTCACTCTTTCAGGATTCTGCCAACTTCAGATGGAGACTGTAAATACCTCTGATCTCTAAAACTTCCCCTGCACACCTTTAACCTCCACACCTATAAATGCACAAATATTCCAAAAAGACTAAAACTGAAGTCTCCATGTTGTCCATTTGCACTGAACGTGATGCACTGCAGGTGTAACAGCAGAAGTCATATGGGAATTTCAGAATTTACCAATGCAAGGAGGAAAAATCCATCATGTGCAACAACAATCAGACAAGAAGCCTGGATGCTCTAATGAAAATAATTCATCTTTTATTTCTATTTTAGATTGGCTCATTAAAAACCACCAATGTCCTTTGGTGCACCTTTTTCTTTATTAGAAAGGCAAGCTTAGAGAAGTTTTCCTGACTTTCCCCAAATTCCTGCAAGGTGCAGTGTTAAATAATGCAATGCAAGGTGTGGTTAAGTGCACTTACTGTTCAAATCTCCTGTTGCGAAGGTCTCCATCGTTAATCCTGACAATACAATCATTCTCACGAAAAAGGTTTTCTTGTTCAGCTTTTCCACCCTTCTCCAATCTCTTTACCAGCAGCCCCAGGGTTCTGGAACATTAAGATTACAAATTATTACTGTTTGAACAATTTGCAGCATTGAAAATTCTATTGGTTTAATATTCTATCGTAATCACTACGGAAACTGAATTTTAAGCCTCCTTTACCTTGAAATAAGATACCACAATTTCAAATAATTTATAAGCATTACCTGAATTATTATCCCTTATCCATGAAACAAAAAGCCTGGGTGACTCAAGCATGTCACACAGAAGTAAGAACCAAGAGGCAGTGCGATAACAGCACACCCATTCTTGAAAAAGCCCTCGATTCCTGAGCACTGAAAGCTCCACACATCTGAGAGCTGTCAGCTTCTCTTGCTCCTTGACTGAAGCTGAACAGGTTCAACTTCAAATTTTGACTCCTTAATTAGCAGAGTGCCACAGCTATCACTACCTGCTTCTATGCAAGTGAAACGTGGGGTCGCCTCACGTGGTAAGCAGCCTACAACAAAGGGGTTGGCAGAGGATTCAGGAACTTCATATGAACCAAATGTTTGTATTTTTAAACTTTACACTGTTTTCACTAAACAATAAAGAGGAAACTTTATAAACTTTACAAACTACAAACTTTAATGCCACCTTTAACTCAGCATGTCATCTTACACCAATTGGTTCAGTAATGAATGAAGACAATTAGAATTTGATTGTATAACGAGTTGGTCAACTCCAGTGCTTTCCCACAGTGTCGCCTTAAGGACATTCTCAAGAGAGAAAAGGTAAACAAATGTCTAACCTGCAATTATGAAATGATCCTGAGGAGGGGATCTCTGAGGTACTGGCAGGACACTGAAAACTCAACCATGTTTCTATACCTGAACTCTAGGTTTGAAAGAGGATTCAGTCTTTGGGAGTAGTCTTGCATCGACACTGCACTCGATTTGTTTGGTTGTTTTTTTTTAAGGAGATCAGTTTTACATTGAAATCCCACAAGATGTACCTGTGGGTCACATCACCCAAGTCAAGAGCATCACTTTTTCAGGATTAATTTCAAGGCATTGGCTGCATGGCAGGAACTGCAAGACCACATACGTCTTGCAGCACAAAACTTCCACAGATCACAGCCCTGCAGCTCGCACACACCTCAAAGTAAATGAGCAGTCAGTGATGCTTAGGACGACTCATCGTGGGCTCAAAAGCAATACATGCACTTGAGCACTTCATTAAATGGGTCAGAAAAGCAAATTTAACTTGAACTTATTTCTTCCACTTTAAATTCCTCATTTACAAATTTATCAGCATATGCAAATAAGACATTTACTTTACAGAACAGTCATACGCTTGCTCCTACAAGGCAGATGAAGGAGCAAGAGAAATGCTCCTAGTAGTTATTTCCATTTTGGAACCACCTAGAGACACTGAGATATGATGTTGAAAGAATCCATACATGTAAACAGACTGTCAGGAGAAAAACAACAGAAAGCGTTTTGACAACACAAATCATCAAAGGAATTTGAGTCAGACATTAATACTTAAGTGTTACTGCTCTGTTTCCAGCTGACACAGAGTGTTCCACAAACACCTGACTTGCTGCACCTATGACCTGTCCAGGACCCATCAAAAGTAAACCTTCTCTAGGCTCATTTTGTTCCAGATGGACCAGTTGGATGCAGTCACTGATGCTAACTGTGACTGGGCTTGACTTGAGCTCAGCTGCTGCAGTCAGCAACCTGTCTCATTGCAGTAGCACTGATGAGCACAAGGGACCGGAAAGATTCCATAAAGCTAACAAATCATTTCTCTAGAACACAGGCATTGCAGGAAAAAAAAAAAATCCCACAGCCAAGAATAGTGTGCATCTGGTCCTATCCCTCTCCATCCTAAGCTGCTTTGTGTTTGGAAAGGTGCAACTTTCACAGATTCAACAACCCAGCACCTCCCATTAAAATTTAAAAAAGTAAACCTAACTTCTCCATATTTCCCAAAGCAAAACCAATTCTTCTATGATAAGTGAAGCACTTTTTATTACCTACATATTTTAGGTGGGTTTCTGTTTGCCTTTCCCACAATCCTCCAACAGTCTGCATGAGAAAAAAAACCTCTAGAATTCCACAAGAGTCACACACTAATGTAAAGAGAACATGTTGTGCTCCCTTCATTGTACTAAAATGTGCTGATGTGAAGGTATGTGCTCACAGGAAGTAAGGCAAAATGAATTTTCAAAATATTGATTCAATCTCTTTCACTTTTTATTCATTAAAATAAACTTTGAATGCAGTCTCAGATTTGTCAAATTGATCATGCTAAAAAAATAAAATATAGATAATTTGCTGTTCATCAAAAACACTAAAGAGTTAGGAATGATCATGATAACAAAGAAGAACACTTGCAGTACATTGGTTTGTGTCAGAACTAGAATTTTGGAACATATTAAACTGATGGGTAGAAGTTTGTGACTTTTTCACTTGTGACCTGTTGCATTTCTCTGGGGGGGACAATGTCAAAATGCAGCTCCTGAAGAGGATATCTCTAAACGAGAAAGAGAGAAGCAAGCAAATGTAAACTTGGGAATGCTACATTTAAGAGCACCAACATATCTGAGGGGGAGAGGAAAGAATTTGGTCTACTCTTCCTTGTCTTTCATTTCATGCCCAACAGCATTTTTGATGCAGGTGTGCTCCTCTGCAATGCCCACAGACAACTGGGAATTTGGATGCGCATGAAACGCTTGCACGAGGGCACACACTGCAACAGGTCTTGTGTTGATAGTTAAATATAAAAGAGCAACATATCTATGTTAAATATCAACCCATGCTCCACTCAAAGTACAACACTAACTGAATGCTGTGCTGCCATGCTATATAAAATCACTATTTCATCCCAATGTCTCCATGTATTTATGATTAGAAAGTAGTTGGGTTTTGCATGGCACTTTGCTGAAACCTTGCTTTCTGCTGTTTCACATTCTGAAGTCATAATCACTAACTAGTGTAAGAGGCACCTTCCTGCAATGCTTGTCACTTGTTAAACTTACTTTACGTAACCTAGTAAGAATATTACTAATCCTAACCAATGGTAAAATAAGGTAACAGTCAAATAAGCTACCAAACTTGCAAATAATCTCGTTAAACAAAGGCTACAAGCTCTGCTGATGCAAGATTGCTCATCTCAGACACAACATATGGTGCTCGTGAGGATTCTGCTTTTAACAAATGTTAGAGCTGGGTTAACCAAAGCAGATAAAGCTAAAGCCACTGGGAACGGAGTCAAGGCTGGATGAAAAGCCTGGATCAACTCTGAAGCCAGAATCTGCACAGTGCCCTTTTATTCAAGTTTTTAATATAAACACATGGGGCAAAAGCTTCTTTTAGACACAGTTCCACTGAAAAATTTCTTGAATGTGGATCTGCATAGCAGAGTTAACTCTCCTACAACATGCAGAAACCAGATGCTCCCAAAAAGATTTAGTAACAAAAGTTTATCAATTCCTTAGACTATTTCTTCACCATACCATGGTTAGAATCCAAGAATTGGTTCTTAAAAAAAAAAAAAAAAGCATTATGGGAATTCATGGTTGTTGCTGCAGCAACTGGAGATAAGAGTAGAATGCATATTGCAAATATGCAATAACCTAATAACTAATTGAATTTTTGATCCCTGGCGTATGCCATCACCATTCATCCTGGTAAGTGGAGGTGTAGCTCTGCTGCAGTTCCAGTATTACATTTCCCACATCAGGAGAAGATAAATTTTGAAAGCCTGCAAACTAAGCTAGCATAAAACACAAGTGTCAGTATATATGAGTGTGTTAAAACACAACCTTGTGGCATAAAAACAAATGGGTGCATGTGAATTCGCTTCATCTTGTCCAGTTCATCACCACATTTCCCAGCAAATTCTTCCATTATAAATGTTTTTCAACTAACTCCTTCAAGAATGAGGGACCTGGACAGGCTGCAGAGGTGGGCCCAAGCCAACCTCATAAAATTCACCAAAGCCAAGTGTAAGGTCCTGCACCTGGGTAGGCATCATCCCAAGCACAAGTCCAGGTTGGGTGGGGCATGGCTGAAAGCAGCCCTGAGGAACAGGCCCTGGGGGTCTGGGGTGATGAAAAGCTCAAGATGAGGCTGCAGTGTGAGTGCAGCTCAGACAGCAACTGTGTGCTTCCACAGGAAGGACATGGAAGTGTTGGAGCCAGTTCAGAGGAGGCCACAAAGATGATCAGAGGGCTGCAGCAGCTCTGCTGTGAGGACAGGCTGAGAGAGTTGGGGTTCTGCAGCCTGGAGAAGAGAAGGCTTCCACGAGACCTTAGAGTAGACTTGCAGGATCTGAAGGGGGCTGCAGGAAGGTTGGGGAGGGACTATTGACAAGGNTATCATTCTATGATTCTATGAAATACTCTGTGAACCTCTGCAAAACACTCCACAAGTCTACAACCCCATTGAAACAATAATTATAACTGGAAATGTGGTACCTGCACTGTTTTAGGGTAGCATTAGCTGACAGGGGAACCAAAGGGAAACACTATTAAAGCAGAGAGCTCATCTTTGTATTTGTTTTAAATAGTTAATTGGGGATGCAAACAGCCTAGATTATATTAGCATTTGCACCACTGTATTTCCACAAGGTTCATTATTCTAATTATACAATTAAAATAAACTGGGCTACATGTGTTAACATTTCAGTTCTCAGTACAAATGACAACCAATGATGAAACTGGAAATATGCAGCGAATGCTTTATTGACATCTGAATTGCCTGAGTTAGTCAGGGCAGCTCTTTGAAACTGTGAGCTCCCCACATGCCATCCAGCTGGATGGAAATGATGATCATCTGTCATAATAAAAACTGACAGTCTGGATACTATGGAAGTAATACAAATATTGCATTGAGCTTCTAGAATGGGACTGGGTCATCGCTGCCCCTCGTACGCACACACTGAAGTTATTTACCTATTACCTACAAGCTAACTGTAATATAATCAAATCAGACAGAACAGAAAAGAGCCAATTTGGATGTTTGTGTAAAGTCACTAACATGAAAAGGCAAAAACTAGATTAAGGGGCAAAAATAAAGATTGATTGAAAAAGTGATGTGCAGTGGTTCCATGCAGTGAAGGAGCTCTGAAAGGTTCTCTGGGAATATAAACAGGGTAGCTGTTTCCTGTGATGCAGAGGTTAGAGCAGGGAAATCAGTTTGTTTGTTCAAGTTAATTCTCCTGCCTGATCAATGCTAAATTGGACATAAACTCCTTTGCACAATGCTGATGTCATGGCATTACTGTAGAAGCATAAAAATAACTTTATCAGCTTTGACACCTGAAGTCTGGAGCCAATTTCCAATCTCTGCTAACTACTGCTCGGCTTTTTGGCTTGAACAATACTTCAAATTAAGTTTACAGAACTTTTAAAAGGCTGAGATCAGACAAAGAAAGCCTCCAACTCAGCTCAAAGGGTGAGGGAATGGTGCACTCATACCACAGGGAAACTTTTCCTGTGCATGTGTTTCTAAAAAACTGGTCACCATTGAAACTTAAAAGGCTGGAAGCGCAGGAGTGCAAGAGATGTAGGTAACACATAGCTCCTAGATGATAAAACAAGAAAAATGTGGCTAGAAGGTCTAGGGAGGTTCTCCTCTCCCTCTGCTCTGCTCTCCTGAGACCCCATGTGGAGTATTGCGTCCAGTTTTGGCCTTTCCAATTCAAGACAGACAGGGATCTACTGGAGAGACTCGAATGGAGAGCTACAAGGATGATGGACTGGAACATCTCTCCTATGAAGAAAGACTGAGAGCCCTGGGGCTGTTTTAGTCTGGAGAAGAGAAGGCTGAGAGGGGACCTTACCAATGTCCATAAACATCTGAAGGGTGGGTGCCAAGATGAAGGTGCCAGGTTCTTTTTAGTATGCCCAATAGTAAGACAAAGAACGGTGGGTACGAGCTGGAACACAGGCGGTTCCACCTCAGTATGAGGAGCCCTGGAACAGGTTTGCCTAGAGAGGTTGTGGAATCTCCTTCTGCAGAGACCTACAAAATCCACCTGGATGTGTTCTGGTGTGACTTGCCCAGGGCGATCCTGTTTTGGCAGGGAGGTTGGACTTTGATGGTCTCTGGAGGTCCCTTCCAACCCCTGCCATTCTGTGTTCACTGGCAGTAGTAAGGATCCTCAGCAAGGGGAATGGCTATTACCTGACTCGCGGTTCCTTTGTAACCTGAGGAAAGGACTACAACTCCTACAACAAAGCATGAAGTGAATACACTATAAATTCCTGAAAATGAAGGGCACTTCCACTAAAAGCAGCAAGAACAGAACAACTACAGAACAGAAAAATGTACAAACACTGTTTTGGTATGGGGACTGTGTACACAACAACGCCTACCTTCTTGTAAGGGGGTTGGCATTTTTAATAAGGCAATTAAATTCAGTCTCTTATTTTGCTTATCCTTTTGAGACTTCCCTGATAGTTTTAAGACATAACATAAAAACCACAGATTAAATATTTTTTAGCTGCCAGGTTTTAACTGTGTGGTTTATCATGATTTGTGTGGCATGTTTCAGTAGAGAGAGTAGCTGGCAGAGCCCTATGTACTGTTCTGCATGAAAGTAACATTTGATACTTATTAATGGATGTCCTTTATGGGACTATCCAAATCTTTTCCTGTCCTGTTTTACTAAGTAGACTTCATAGCAGTCTTGGGACTATGGGAATAAAACCTCCATATCATTATTCAAAGATATTTCAGATGTTATCTCATATATTCCTTATGTGCCCTGAATTTCCTTCTACAGACAGACACGGCAGAATTTTGGAACACCAACTAGGGTATAGAGCTTGAGAAGCTTTCAAAGACTCTCAAAAGCAGCAGGAGCCATATAACAGCAAATTATGCTGTAATTACTACTAAGCTTGCAGAAGGGAACTCGATGCAGCTTCATTTATGCATCAACATAACATCCAGCATCAGGCAGGACTGTCCAAATGCTGTTCTCCAGGGACTGAGTGCTTGCTCTCCTGTCTGAGCACGTAATAAGAAGGAAGGATTGGTGCTAAAGGCAGTTTTGCACAGATTTAGAATTTTCTTTCCTTTTATGCTTTCCTCTCATTCATTTCCTCTTTGGTCTATTATTATCTAAACACTTTCCTGTTCACTTCCTACTCTGCCCTTCTTTCTGCTTTCATTTTTCATGCCTCCTATTCTGCTTAGGGTTGAATCTCTGGCACAGTGAGAACGTGCAGGTAGGTTCTGCAAACAAAATTTTTTATCTTTAAAAACTTCACAATCATAAGCTGATGCATAGGCATATCCCAGCTCTCTTTTTGATAGGTATCCAAAGCATATGATCAAGAAGGCCAGTAAAGGACTGATAAAGCTTTAGAGGTAAAAGGAGGAGGATGGTAGGAAAATAGATCCATAGACAAAAGTGTGATCACATCTGTACAAATCACACAGTGATTGCTATTGTATCAACATTGTATTGATTTTCATTTTTTCCCCCCTGCAGAAAATTACAGAGGCTTGGGGTTTTACCATTAAAAAGTCCTTGTTACTAGAAAGAGAAAGAACTACTAGCAGCTACACAGAGGAGACAGAGATCTTTGCAGATTCTGCTTAAGATCAAAAACCAATCCTGAAGAGAGATTCTTATTCCAAATCAAAATCCCTGGACATCCTTCAAAGCATTTACTGAGTCCTGGGTTTGGGTGTGTGCATTTAGGTGCCTACTAAGCAGATACCTGGCTCAAGGAAGTCACTTCCCTGTGGCATGGAGCTCTGTACTGTGCAGTCAGGGGAACAAAGAGCCACCATGTGCTAGAGTGAGAAGTAAGTAGGCAGAAGATTCATGCCAAGCATCTGCTCCCCTTCTGACTCTAGTGAAAGAGGAACCAAATGGATCTTATCTGGAGTTGGCAGAGCAGGAGGGGAAAACAAACAATACCAAATCAGAAAGAAACTCAACCCCTCCCGCCAAGTGCTCCAAAACTGGAATTGGGTACATGCCTTTCCCTGCCCACACTGCAGACACGAGGAGAAAATGTCTCTGTTCTCACTGAAAGCAGGTAGAGGTGTGGCCACAGCTGATGGTGAAGCAGCAGTACAACACAAGTGCTTATAATCCATACTAGGCAATGAACTCTACTTTGCTTCCACTACAACACAGAGAGCATGGGAGAAATGTTTTGGAAATATCCAAGGTTCTCTCCAACTCTTCTCCACACTTTCAAGAAATGGATTCAAGTATCTCTCCCCTCCAGCAGATTATTTGAGGGGGGGTGTGTGCGTAGGGTGTGCGTAGGGTGAGTGTAGGGTGTGCGTAGGGTGAGCGTAGGGTGTGCGTAGGGTGTGCGTAGGGTGCGTGTAGGGTGAGCGTAGGGTGTGCGGTTGTGTGGGGGGGTGTGCGTGTGTAGTGTGTGTGTGCATGTGGGGGGTGTGTGTGTGTGTGTGTGTGTGTGTGTGTGTGTGTGTTCAAAAACACTCAGACATCAACATTTTTTTTTAATGAGGTGACTTCTAGTATAATGAATAAAGAGTAGATAAATTTTAATATAAAATAATATTCCCCTTGTTCGAGGATTTCTAGTATATCCTGATTCTAAACATCTACATCTAAAATTGTTTTTCCTGTAATAAAACTTCTATCATAAAATCCCAAACTCAGGATAGGAAAAGAGTAAACCAAATCTTTCTTGTTCTTGACATAGCATCTTTAAAAAAAAAATGTGAGGTATTTTATTTCACATTTATGGCTCCTTCATTTTACATGCTTTCATTATCTACAAACAGTTTAAGTTTCCCCTCAGACTTGACAAGTAAATTAACTTCCTGGAAGTGAAATTTTACTGGAGTTAAAAATTCTTATTCGAAATGTCAAAATATACATTTCTAACATCAATCTTCTTAAGTAAGTACTTAGTAGGCAACCAATATTCTTAAATTGGTCTCTCCTCGGCCTTCACACTATCTAAATCCCAGATAACTGTGAGAACATTTCAACAGTTTTTAACTTTATGGGATTTACTTCTGAACATACATTGGAAGCATCTTTCCATCCCCACACTGAACTCACTATATTTCAGATTACGAAGAGAAGAACTTACTGTATCATGGTAGTTTATTCTTAATACTTGTAGTCTCCAGGAAAAGTAGCCTTAATTTTTTTTTTTAATTGCCTTTTGTCATATCAAAGTCAGAAAGGCTATCAAGGCATTTGGCTTAAAGTAACAACTTCATATAAACCTCTTATACTGTGTTTAAAATCCCGTGGAGGTATTTGCTATAGAAGGAAACTTATCATTTCTGAAAAGAGGATATTAATATTTGAGATCCACATAGATAAGAATAGCAGCTTTGGTTAGCTCTTAATTACTGAACTGAAATTGCTGCTGGGTCAACAGACATGTGAGAACATAACACTCTGTGTGTAATCAAACATCACTTTCTAAAATGTGTATTAGTTTCCCTTCTCCTTCAGGAGGAAAAGGACAGAGTATACTTGGAATGGGCACCCTCCAAATAAAACCTGCACATATTCCTGAATAACAGACTTTAAAGCTTCAGATCCACTGTTAATTGCTATAAGGATTCTTTCTTCTGAGACACTGTTAATGACCCTAAGTGTTAAAATTCTGCTTTAGCAAAGTAAGCATTAATAACAGAGAATCACAGAATGCATCAGGTTGGAAGGGACCCTTGAAAGTCATCTTGTTCAATCCCTCTGGGCAGCAGGGAGGTCTTTAACTAGGTCAGGGGTTGCTCAGGGCCCCATCAAACTCTGTCTGCTCTATAAACTACACTAAGACAATCCTGAATGTCTTCAGGGATGGGCTCTCCACCACCTCTCTGGGCAACCTGCTGCAGCATTTCACTACACTCACTGTGAAGAACTTCCTCCTGGCATCCACCCTAAATACACCCTGCTCTAATTTCCAACCATCATCCAACATCCTATCACTGCAGGCCTTTGGAAACAGTCCCTCCTCAGCCTTCCAGTACAGCCCCCTTCAGATACTGAAATGCTGCTACAAGGTCTCTCCAATGCCTTCTCCAAGCTGAATAATCCTTCACATGGTATTTTTAAATGTAAAAGACATTCTGGACACTTTTCTAACAACCCAACTGCAGCAGCTCCAGTCTATCATATAATAAAAGAGGTTCACCTTCCCCTAAAATACAATGCTTCAACTGGGTTTGCTATTTCACTGTAACCCCAACAGATGGGACCATGCTAAATATCAAAAGCATGATGATTGTTTCCCACTCTTCTCAAGCACAGGCGTAGGATGTCTCTGTTTTGGGCTCCTGCTGTTATTTGGGAACTTTTTTGGCTCTAAACAGTCAGTAAGGAAATGCTGTACAAATATCTACCTGAATTAAAGCAGCCAATTAGAGGTTTTAAGACTCAAACCAGAAATGTCTTTATACTTCGAAAGACTGGATGAAGCACTTAGTGCCATGGTCTAGTTGACTAGATAGGGCTGGGTGACAGGTTGGGCTTGATGAGCTTGGAGGTCTCTTCCAACCTGGTTGATACTATGGTTCTGTAATTAATTAAGCCATGGCACTAAGTGCCTGATCTAGTCTCCTCTTAAACACCTCCAGGGATGGTGACTCCACCATCTCCCCGGGCAGCCCATCCCAATGCCAATCACTCTTTCCATGAAGAACTTCTTTCTAACACCCAGCCTGAACCTGCCCTGGCACAGTGTGAGGCTCTTGTTCTGCCCCTGGGTGCCTGGGAGAAGAGACCAACCCCACCTGGCTACAACCTCCTTTCAGGTAGCTGCAGACAGCAACGAGGTCTGCCCTGAGCCTCCTCTTCTCCAGCCTAAGGCTAAGCCTCCTCTTTAAGTGGAGCCTTATGACCATTCGAAGGACCAAGTCAGCAAGCTCACGGTGTTTGCTGCCTTTCCAAGAGCCCACATTATCCGACAGAAGGCAAAACACAGCAGCACACAATAGAAAAAACCCACCCCCACAAGAGCACCAGATCACGAGGCAATTAAAATCCTACACAATACATTACCTTCCGCCTCGGGCACTGAAAGGCACTACATGGATTCCCAGAGGCCCGCCGTCATTGGAGACTTCGACGAGCTTTACCATATCACTGTGAGACAATGACGAATGAGGGAACGTGAACATGGACTGTGAAAGGAACCAAACAACCCCACAGAAACATACACAGGAAAACAGAACCATCCCAGAAACCCCGCCATGGTGATGACAGCACTGCTGAATGCTACGTACCTGATGATTAATCTGATGGCATGAAAGGAGATCAATCGTCAAAAAACAGTTCCATTCATCAAATGGAGATCAAGTACAATTTTTTTATTACATTAAAATAGGCATTGTCATTGCATACAGGTTGATTTATTTCTTCCTCATTCTAAAGCTTGATTCCGAGTTGAAGTTGACTGCTTGGACCACTGAGCAGAAAGTACCACATACAATTTTTCCCCTCAGAAGCCTCAAAGCAGATCACAGCACTAGCATGATCTATTTTTCATCTTAGGGAGAGCTCACTCTAAGGCTTAACATTAGATTTCAGGTAACTACCCCTTAATCGAATGAGAATTATTACATTTTTAATTGGTTAAATTGGTCTACTTTAAAACACATTAATTTCTTTTACTGTAATTCCACTTCTTTTCTTGGAAGACATGCTATATCTCCAACTCCTTACTAGACACAGTTGCCCAAGTCAGATCATAGGATGGCTTAGGTTGGAAGGGACTTCAGAGCTCATCTCCTCCAACCTCCCCACCATGGGCAGGGACACCTCTCAACTAGACTGAGCTGCTCATGGCCTCATCCAACCTGGCCTTGAACCCCCCTAGGCAGGAGGCAGCCAGACCCTCCCTGGGCAGCCCATTCCAGACTCTCAACACCCTCATACTGAAGAACTTCTTCTTCAGTTCTAGCCTAACCCTGCTCTCCCCCAGTTCAAACCATTCCCCCTCCTCCTACTGCTAGATACCCTCAAGGAAAAGTCCCTCTCCAGCTTTCCCACAGGATCCTTTCAGGTATCAGAAGGCAGCTCTAAGGTCCCCTTGGAGTCTTCTCTAGTTTGACCAAGCCTAGCTCCATCTGAACCCAACCAGACACTCTCCTGAAGCAAACATGCATCTAGTTTTTCATTAGACCTTCTAACATAGAGAAAAGGTAGCAGCAGGCAGGGGAGGTTCAGAAAGACATAAGAAAATTCTAGAATTAGATTTGGGCCAAACCTACTGATGTGTCTGAAACATGCTGCATCTGGAAGGGTGGAAGACAGCCCATAAAGCATAAAGAGTTATAAATACCCAAATGAGAAAATAATACAAGATGGCCAAACCACTCAGTAAATCTGGAAGTGAGAGAGCTCAACAAAAGCCACAATCTCACTTTCTGGCTTATGCCTCCCTCTAGTACTGGACAGTTTTTCCACATTTCCTGGCACTACACACACATGCACAGATCTTAGACAAACTTGTTTCTCATAAGTGTACAAATCAAATTTAATTTAGAAATGAAGCACAGAACAATGTCCTGTGGTAGCAGTAAGAGATTTTCCTGTTGTATCTCATGATGAAACAAATATCCTTTACTGACTTTTCTTTTTTTTAAAGAATTAGGAGGAGCTTCCCAGTCCTAAATATCAGTTTTGATCCATTCACAAAGTGTGAGGTTTATGACCACACAAGTTATGTGACCCTCACACACATCTTCCCCACAGAGTGTGAAGTGGTCACAGGAATGGAGATTTTCCCCTTTGAAATTCCTGCTTTTTGATCCCTCTGTGTTAGCACTGACCCTATTCCTTCCATCAGCTTTTCAGAGTTCCATCAAACAAGCATCTTCCTCGAGGCAGAAAATCTACTGTAGCATCAGCACTTACAAATGTCAGGTTCCAATGCTCATTTTTAACACAGGCTTTTAAACTGTTTAAAATCTGCTTTACAAAGGTCCATGAAGCAAATTGTTTAAAACAAAAACAACACATGACCTAAAAAAGACTGCCCCACTTTCTTAAGAGCAATATCACTCTCATTATTCTGAGTCTTGTGCTGGTCTGTGTTCAGCCTCAGGACTCATCACTAGAACAATGTGTTCTGCCAGTAACTTACTCTAGGGAAAAATTGGTAGCATTCTCCAAACCAGTGTCTGCATGTCCAACAGGCTCAACTCTGCTGTTGTCCTCCTCTGTCTGATCTTCATCCTGGATAATAAATAAATAAATAGATAAATAATCCTTTAAAGCCAGGCTTAATAATTTCACTCATTTTAATAATGCCACTTTACCATTTTCAGCCTGTAGGGGTAGGCACATTTGCAGTGGAAACATGTGCTTCCACAGCAACCAAAACCTTCCCCTTTGCTGTTTGGAAGTGTTGCAGAGTGGGTTTTGTCACTTTATGCATTTTTGTAACCATATTGTTGTAGCTTGGTCAGTTTTCTATCTTGATTTTAGCACAGGGGTAAAAGCAATGCCACGGATGTCATCAGAATTAACATTTTTTTTTAAAGGTAGACAAGTAAAAGCACAAAGCCAGCTGACAGTCAGCAGTCTTTGGGCAAACTCCTTCCAAGCCCCATCCAAGTGCTCGATCAAACGCAAGGCAGCTCACTCAGGCTCATTTACAAACAGTCAAAAGCAGAATAAGAAACTTCAGTTTGTATAATTCCATAAAGTACCAAGATCTCTTTCAACATTTTACCCCAGGCCTTTATTAACAGCATGCCAGAAAAGGCTGGCATCAAAGAGTTCCATGGGGCTCTAACGCTAACCAACTGATTTTGTTCTAATTTGATTTTCCAAAAAGTCCATACATCATTCACCATATGTACAATCTGAATGTCAAAGTTGTGAATGCTGCACTTCCCAAATCACAGAATCACAGAATGTTAGGGGTTGGAAAGGACCTCAACAGATCATCCAGTCCAACCCACCTGCCAGAGTAGGATCGCCTACAATAGGTCACACAGGAATGCATCCAGGTGGGTTACAGCAAAGGGAACATTGAATGCAGAGCTAAGAAATTCAGAGGCTACCAGTAAAGATCTAAGCACATTCTTATGCATGTGTTACTCATTAGAAGTTTATGCTTTTAATTACATATGTGACC
Organism: Semnornis frantzii; assembly: GCA_013399775.1. Classification (NCBI taxonomy): domain Eukaryota; kingdom Metazoa; phylum Chordata; class Aves; order Piciformes; family Ramphastidae; genus Semnornis; species Semnornis frantzii. Next base: position 18,673 of record VWYK01013485.1, read on the forward strand.
AAACAGAAAATATTACAAAGTGTGAACAGTAGGTTTCAAACACCGACTTAGGTTCTAGAGCCAAAGCAATTGGGTCAATAAAATAGTAAGTGACAGGTTATGAGTTTAGCACAGAGTCAGACAAGATATTAAATTATCTAAGAGATACTAAAGGCAGGCAGAGGCAGTTGGTGATGTCCAATTGACATTTCCACTGAGACTGCAAAAGCAGGAGGCTGGAAGTCTGAGGCTTCCATGGGCTGTAGCTATGCCTCATGCATCCTGGATAGCAGCGCACTGCACGAAGCCAGGCTACTTGAAGATTGATGATGCTGTGTTTTGAGAGGCTTTAATATGCACTTCTTCCTCATCTATCTCTGTTAAGCACTAGGCAAGCAATACATTTCAAAGGTTAACCAGCATCTTGAACCTGCCTAGAACTGCATTATGAATGTAAACAAGAACTCAAAATAAAATATTTTCCACATACTGAAAGTTGCACAGGAACTCAATATAAAGAATAATCCATAAGCCAAGGTTAACATTTCTGTATTTACTGATACCAGCTGAAGCTCTTCACATACCATGTATCTCCATGACAATTCTAAAGGTAGATATTAAAAGGTATTTATAGGAAAATCAGGCTACATGGAGTTGTGTCACTTTAAAAAGAATGGTTCCACATTGATCCATACAGCATCTTGCAGATCACTGTTGCCACGGGCTTCTTGCTTTGAAGTTAGGGACACTGGTGATTGCAGAAAACTATGTACTTATATTTCACTGAGGCTCTTACCTGCAAGACTAAATGATATCAATAGCAGTGTTGCTGATGAAATACAATTTCAAATCTCAGCTATAAGGAGATTCATCACAAGTGTGACTTTGCTAATCCAATGTTTTTGGCAGTTCTCCACCTGTGGGCTTTTCAAGTAAACACACAATGGCTATAAACACCCATAAAAAGAAACTGAGGCAATGGTCTACCTTTTAGTAGATACACCTCTGCTACCAGATAAATCTCTGTCTTTATGCTGTGTCATTTGAGCAGACTTCTACATATGTACAACGTAAGCCTCATTCATCCAGCAATGCCTGGGTCTTACACTTTGCCATCTTTCACCCCTGGGTCCTACACTTTGCCATCTTTCATCCCCGGGTCCTACACTTTGCCATCTTTCATCCCCGGGTCCTACACTTTGCCGTCTTTCACCCCTGGGTCCTACACTTTGCCATCTTTCACCCCTGGGTCCTACACTTTGCCATCTTTCACCCCGGGTCCTACACTTTGCCATCTTTCATCCCCACAAGATTTTTCCCTTGATTATTGTAAAGCACATCTGTAAACAAAACTCCTCCTGCCCAAGAGACCTTGCAGCAGTCCTTTGGACTTGCCCTGGACAGACCCCTGTTCAGTGCTCTGCTGGGATGCAGCCCATCATGCAAAACTCAAGTTAATCCTTCTGGAAAGCCTGCTCCAATTGTTTTCAGCCTCAACAGTATCTTTGCTCTCATTCCCGGAATCTCCTAACGGCAGCTCACACTTAAGTTTCTCCACTTATTTGACATCCTGCTTTCTTCCTTTCTGCTTCACCAGGTGGTCCAGAGTTCCATGCTGCCAAGGGAAGAAGCATCTCCCCTGGTTGCCTCTGAGTGCAGCCAGGACGAAAGCAGCAGCCAGCTTACCTACTACCTACTTCCCGCCTGTATCGTATCTTTGGAACACAACACACCAGAAACTGCAACCCAAAAGCTATGTAAAACAGATGTGACTGGAACCATCCCATCTACTTTTTGTGCCTTTTGTACTCAGAATTATAAACACAGCAAGTTTTGGAACCAGCCTCCCTGTCAGTTATCCAAGCGATTAAGGAACAGCAGCTCCCACACGCCTCTGTCTGGCTTTTCCCGGACAGCAGACAGATCTGAATCAAAACCATGCATGTGCCTGTAAATAGGTGCTTAGAGGAGGAATCACAACCCCAGTGAAAACACTACTGCCATAATCAACAGATGTCTGATGTATCCTTTTAAAAATCTTTAATATTGCAGTAATCAGGCTCTCTATTCTGCTTAAAATAAAACGGATTTTGATTTACATCGAAGGGAACGGAGAGAAAAATTGGACACCTGCAGAGGAATTTGACTTAAAATTTGGATTTGCTAAGAAAAGAAACTAGCTGTGAAAATCTCTGCATCGAGCAATTATTTCTTTATTTGGAAAGCTGTTTTCTTCTGAAAGGCAAATTCCACCTGGATGTACTATTGTAAGGTAAAACAAGGAAAAGGACATTTAGAAGAGCAAGAAAGTTTCTGAGAACAGAAGCTAATATTATTGTTGATATTCCTCAGAAATAACTGCCTGGATAAATTCAAAACATATATGCTTGCTTTTCTCTCTACCAAAACACCAATTCCTGCTGTATCAAAAGCTACAGCTTTTAATGTACAGCCACCAGTGAAAGGAGGATTATTTTGTTTCCCCTAAAATTGAAATAGAATAATTTAAAGATAATTTCATTTTTACAGCACAGAGGAAAATTTAAATCACCTCTTTCAGTGCACTTTGAAGGATTCTGATGTGTTCAGTGAAAAATTCAGCCTGGCCTCACTGTGCCACCAGACACGGATGCAGCTTTCCATAAAGCTTCCATATCAGCTCTCATGTCTTTAGGCTACTCATATGGAGATTAAACAATGCAATGATAACTTTGAACAACAGCACCAAAGAGAAAATAAATTTGTTGAAATGTATTGTAGTTAGTTAAAGATAATTAGAGATTTTAAAGGGTTGTTCTTACTTTTAAATGGATCTGTACAAAATTCCAGTAAAAGTCATGGTTATGCACTGACACACAGCAGTGGATTCTTAACCAAAAAAAATCATTTCTATCATTCTAAAATAAATAAAAGTTATTATTCTAAGCTCTGCAATAAAATTAATGACTCAAGAACTGAAAAATTATTAAATGGGACTGTTACTGCTACCAGCTCTGACTATAAAAAGGTCCATTTCACACTTCACCTGTATTACACTAATGAAATACATCTGAAAAGTTGCCAATTTGGTTTGTATTTCTGAAGAAAATTTCCCTGCCACCTCTTAGGATTACAAAGCCCTCAGATTTAAGAAATGTCAGCAGTACACTGGCTAACAGAACCTTCTTCAATACATAAACCCTATATAAGCCCAAATTATTCCCTTAATTACAATTACTCACCTCTCAGTGAAGGCTCCCTTGTGCCATTCCTATGCCTTCCTTATCTCGACAGCCATTTTATCTTTCATTATCAAAGCACCAGCTCCTGCCTCTGACTGATCCACAATTACTACCAGTCACCACTGTATCTTCTAAGAAGCACCTTCCCACTCCTCTCTGTTGTCCAGTACATTCTGATGGATTCTCCAAAAACATCAGCAGAAATTCTTCAGGTTCCCTTGTCTTTCGATGTGTACCTGCGGAAAACTCACTACCAGCCAGGCAGTCGAAGCAGTCAGTGCAGTCACTGAAGTCCCTACTTGTGCTCTTTGTGCAGTGTTCATGTCCAGGTGCCTGGTCTGGACACAATGGCAAATGGGCTCTGAAGCCATGCAAGGGTCATGCATAGTTGTGTCTCCTCTTAGCACTTTGTCTCATGTCTAATTCAATACTAACATCTCCATTCTACCAAAAACTGGGGGGACACACGACAGGAATTGAAGTAAAGGTATTCAGGTCTTTTTCAGTTCAAAGGGATTTAAACATTATTTTGTTGTTGTTGTTGTTGTTCAGAAAGTGATTGGGTTCTCTAAAAGACAGTAACCCTGCTTTCAAATTCCTTGAACTCTCCAGAGCACTGCTCCTCCAACACCAGATACAGGCTACCTCTCCCAAACCCAGGCGTCCCCACCCTGAATCTGCTCTTACCTCACTCTCAAATTAGAGAACTCAGTGCTCCACTTTGAGCAGTGTGAGTGGGGTTATGGTAAGCCAGGACAGTCAGGGTACTGGTGCTCATTAGAATGGATGAGGCACTTAGTGCCAAAGTTTAGTTAATTAGGTGTTAGGTGATGGTTTGGACTCCATGATCTTGAAGGTCTTTTCCAACCTGATTAGTTCTGTGATTCTCTGCAGCTGTCCCCACCCTACAGCAAGTAGAGGCCCTGACAGCTGCTGGCTCAGCCCCACTGCAGAGCCCTCTCCTGTGAAAGCACATTCAGCCACTCTGACATGAAAAGAGAAAGTCTGGGAAATGGAGTTGTAAATTATAGCAAATTTGTTCGCACTGTACACAAAACAAATTTTTTCTGACCTCTGAAGTTGTTGGCTGAACAAGAGCTCTAGCCTCAGTAGAAAGCTGGGCTCAAACAGGCACCCAGAATCACAGAATTAACCAGGTTGGAAAAGACCTTCAAAATCATCAAGTCCAACCCATCGCCTAACCCTTCTAATTAACTAAATCATGGCACTAGGTGCCTCATCCAGTCACCTTTCAAACACCTCCAGGAATGGTGACTCCACCACCTCCCCGGGCAGCCCCTTCACAGAATCACAGACCCACAGACTCACAGAATGTCAGGAGCTGGAAGGGACTCTCAAAGCTCATCCAGTCCAATCCCCCTGCCAGAGCAGGATCTCCTATACCAGATCACACAGGAACATATCCAGGTAGGTTTTGAATATCTCCAAGGTTTTGAAGACCCCACAACTCTCCTGGGCAGCCTGTTCCAGTGTTCTGTCACCCTCACAATGGAAAAAAATCCTCATCATGTTTAAATGAAACTTCCTATGCCTCAGGTTCCACCTAGTGCCCCTTGTCCTGTCATCGGGCATCATGCAACAGAGCCTGGCTCCAGCCCCCTGGCACTCACCTTTACATCCTTACAATTGCTGAGGTCACCAGCAAGCCCTCCAAGCTAAAGAGCCCCAGCTCCCTCCCAAGAGCTATATGAAGGAACCCTCTTGTAAAAACTTAATTAGACCTGCTTTGTATGTTCACTGTCCTGCAGGATAACTGCAAATCATTTTCACACAGGGTAGATGTTCTCACTATACAATGCTGAAAACCCTTTTTCTAGCGTTAGCAACAGAAAGCAGGGTTGTGAAATGTCAAAGGGATTGCATCTATTCAGGTAAAATGGTAGTGTGCCACTCTGCCAACCTATGATAAATACATCTCTCTGCCATGAAAGGCTGTCAACACACAGCCTCTGTGTTTTGGAACATGAATTCAAGCCTGTTGCTGTTCTACCATTTAATTTATAGCACAGAGAGTGAAAGTACTGTAAACAACCAACAGAAATGAACAGCATCTAATGTCCAACAGGTCCTTTGGATTTTACACTACAGAAGAACACATCAATAACAACGAGTTCCTGAAAGTCTGCACATCAGTATTTTTTCCCCCAGCAGGGAAACAAGAAAAAAATAATACTTATGTGATTAAAATATGCCCTTCCCTTCATCTTTCCCCTTTCATTCTTTTGCATTTCTCTGTAATGATTCTGAAAGAAGAGGCAGTGTTTCTTATTAGTCTCCTGGCAGTTGTGCTTTAGAAATGTTTGCTTAGTCCTTGCAGCATAAAGTAGGTTCTCTCTCTGTATGATCAGACCTGATAGAAAACAGCTCCTAGGGGACCTATTTTCCTGTGTCTTAACTAGCACAAACATACCAGCATCAGGCTTTTGTGCTAATGTTCTCTCTTCTTGATTAACTGGCCAAATCTCCAGAGAATGGCAATTTTCAATCAAATCTGAAGAGTAGTTACAAAGATCACATGGGGAA
>VWYK01013485.1:28280-38914 GCA_013399775.1 Semnornis frantzii
GCTTGGAACTGGCTGATCCTTGAGGTCCCTTCCAACCTTACCATTCTATGATTTCATGTGGAGAACTTGATGTTTATGGAAGGAAAAAAAAGACTAATATATATTTACAGATTCATAGAATGGTTTGGGTTGGAAGGGACCTTAAAGATCATCCAGTTCCAAGCCCCCTGAGGGACACCTCCCACTAGCCCAGGTTGATGAAGACCTTCTCCAACCTGGCCACAAACAGCTCCAGAGAAGGGGAATTCACAATCCTCCTGGGAAAACTGTTCCAATGTCTCACCACCCTTACTGTAAGAAATTTCTTCCAAGTTTCCAGTCTCAATCTCCCCTTTCCCAGCCCAAAGCCACTGTCCCTCATCCTAGCACCAAGCACCATCCTAGCCCTTGTAAAAAGTCCCTCCCCAGCTCTCCTGTAGCTCTAAGGTCTCCTCAGAGCCTTCCCTTCTCCAGGCTGAACAACTCCAGCTCTCTCAGCTCACCTCACAGGAGAGGTGCTCCAGACCGCTGATCATCTTTGTGGCCCTCTTATGCTGGTGGCCCCAGAACTGGAGGCAGTACTCAGGTAGGTTCCACCAGAGCAGAAGGGCAGAAATCATCCCCCCTCATCCTTCAGGTCACTTCTAACATAGAGCATTCCTATGGTATCCAGAAAAACAGAAATGTATGTAATGCTGCTAAATAAAGGTAGGTATTTAGAAGGCTAACACATGATTTTGTTCTTAAGGTAAGTAAAAAAAATGTTATAGTAGTACAAGAACAGTTTGTTTTTTCTCACTGAGTAGTCTGAAGTAGGTCAAGTCAGGCACACCCATTAGTTGGATCCATCCTATAAATAAATCCACACTGTGTTCACCTGATTGTCAATGAATGTAGAGCAAGAGAATTTTAAATACTCATTGTTTTGGTTGTGTAGGGCTTTTTTTTTTTTAACTCTGACAAGTTAGCTTGTTCTGGTGGAGAGATAATATAAATAAATAAATGGGTCATTAAGTCCTGTGTGATTTGTACAAACCAATGAAATGACAAGGGATATATAAAATTGGGACACACGCTTGTTTCCCCTGCAGAAAACCAAACCTATTTGCCTCCACCTCTACGTTTAGAGATCTAAGAGATGTATTACAGATGAGTCACAGTTTCCCCTTGATATCCAGACAAAGGAAAGGAAAAAATTCTGCATAAATCACTTCACCTTTCCCCTGTAATGCTCCTGAACATATTACTCACCTCACCTTCTCAAAGACCATGACCTTCATCCTTCTGAGGATTTCCCCCCCCCCTATTTTTCAGTAAGGCACAAAAAGCATTTCTTATTTAGCAACTTGAAGGTTGTATTAGGCACTTTTAAAACAAGTCTCACAGCTCTTTTATCCTTATTCATTTTTTTGCTTTTTTAAAATCTGAAACAGTCCCTTGTTGCTGGATTTGCAGATGTGTGTCAGCACGTGAGGGTTTCACTAGCTTCAGCCAAGTGCACAACAGTTCCATCCCCTCGAGTACTCAACAGAAGAGTCAATTTAGAAGCAAGCTAAAAGTATAGCCCTCTGTTCTCTATCACACAAAACATGATTTTACTCACACAGGCATCTTAATAACAAAATTCAATTCTGGATTATTTTTTCTCGTCATGGCTCAGGACTCTTAAGAGATGACATCAGAAGGCTTAATGAAGAGTTGGCTTTTTAAAGATTTAATATATCTCTTTTCCAGTAAGGTAAAAGTCCCTGTGGTGGTGGAAGTTTCAAGTCAGCATGCAGTCCTTAACTCTGAATTTCACCTCATTTAGGAAAAGAACCTTTCAAAGGTTTTAGCTTTCTGTTACTGAAAATCTCCCAGTTAATGCTGCCCGAAGAACTAGGAAAACACAACCACACTGTTTGGTCACCTTGCTTAAAGCAGATGGGTTTCCTCTCATTTAGTCATTTATCTCCAGTTCTCATTTGCTGGGATTTGTTAATATATGGCTTTGATTCAAATGCCTGCTGCTGGAAATCAAAAATACAGGCAGATCTGTTTTGAAGGTCTTTTGTGTTTCACTCACACAAGCTTCGGGATCCCTCACTTGCACATTTTGAAGTTCACCCTTTCCATTCCATTTTCTTCCTGCTAAAGGATCAGTACTAGGCAAGCTCCCCTAAGTCCCAGGGGAGGAAGATCCCTAAGGGAGCTCCAGCACTGCAACAGCAACAGGGAGCACCCTGCCTCACCACGAAGCCATGGAATGGTCAGGGTTGGAAGGGACCTCAAAGATCACCTAGTTCCAACCCACCATGAGGCACCCAGGCCTGCACTCAGCTCCAGTGCTGCCTGAGTGATCAGACTTTCCCATTTCACAGTTTCTCTTGTGCAGTTGCATGCCACTTTCTGCTTTTCACCTCATCCTTCACTGAGAGACTCCACTGAAATTGCTTCAGCTGAGTTTCCCTGTTATGCTCTAGCATTTTCTTTTCTGGTCTTTTGTACGACATGGATTTCACCTTAGGCACCAAACAAACTCACCATTTTAATAACAGAAAATATTATAGCATTTTTCATTGTTCTTTGCTCAATTTGTTTTGCTGAAGTCAACATGAAAAACAATTTCCAACTCCTCAGTAAATGCTTCATTTACGAATGCTCCATTCCATGTGCCTACAGGGTTACAATCTGCTCTATGACAATTTTATTAATTTTTTAATCAAAACCATTAAATCAAATTTAAAATAAATGGTACTCAGTACTTCTGCAGTGGCCTCCAGCACACTGTGGCAAAAGAGCTCTATGGACAATAACAACTTTGGTTTCACTGCACCTTCAGGAGGAAGATTAAAAGTTATTCCCCAAATTCCTTATTTCAGGAAGGTGAGGCAGAGAAGAGTTCCTTCCACATTTCTGAGGTTCATCTCCAGCCTTAGAAGCTTTCAGTTCTGGGGGACCTCTGTGATACAGACAGAGCCTTCCTTTCACTGGTCTGTGCTCCTGAACTCAAGGCAGAAAGAAGCTAAACCAGCACTAGAAAACAGCACTAAGCAAATCTCCAAAGGCGTAATAAAGCATCTAGCCTCATCATTGCCAGCAGCAAGTCATTCCCATTTAGGGCAGCAGACAGCACCACAGGCCCCATAGGCTCTGCAGGCTGGTGGCTGCAGAGATGCTGAGGAAAGCACTGGATCCCTCAGGGTGGTTTGGTCCCAAGCCCACAACAGCATGTGCACAGCACTCAGCATCACATAAAACTCTGACACCAGACGTGATGAAACATGAGCAAAAGCCAAACTGCACCATCACCACCACTTCACTAAAGCTATGCAAGGACCACCAAAGAAGACCTCTTGGTCTGAAACGTACCAAAGAACATCACACAAGTGCTGGAATCACAGCTCCAGAAGTACTCTGCAGATTAACTGTAAGTTACACTGAAAGGAAGACATTTCAAGAAATAACTCATGTGCCATTTGTTGCACCAGAGGCTGTAATAGCTTCTCAATATAATGATTTTTTTTAAAGAACAACTTCTCAGAGATCTTATTTGCATTTGTGAGGCTTTCACTCCCTTTTTCACCCCAAATCAGAGCAGGAGGGACTGAATTCAGCACATGTAATGGAGATGCAGCACTTCCAAGCCCATAGTAACACCTCAGCCTGGTGTTTCATTATCCTGCAAGGCCAGCAGAAACCACAGATGTGGTTTGTTGGAAGAGGCAGTCCTGTCTTTTCCCCTCCCTAGATGATCATGATCACCACTGGATTCCTCTGACCACCTTCTCTTTCCTGCTTATGCAAGCATTTGTATCTTTACACAAAAGATCTAAATTAAAATTAATGTTTAATAAACCCAATTTTAATTGTTTATGTTTCCCAGGCTGGTCCAGCTCAATCTAATTAACAGTCTCATAAAAGCTTAGGGAGGCACAAGGGAGGAAGAAAAGCATGGCCAAGATTGCTTCTTTCATCAGCAGAGATGACTCAAAACGTCTCTAACATCATGGCCTCACTGTGTTTGACTGGTTCCTGCTCACCTGCAGTTTCACACAGAGCTCAAGGCACTCCTTTCAACATGCAGTAACTTGCACTGCTCTCTACCCAACCTCATCCCTCTTCCATCACCCCCTCCAAAGCCCTGCTTGTTTTCAGCTAATCTAAACGACGGTGCTTCGCTCGCCGAAGCTGCCACGGCAGCACTCCCTCTCTCTCAGGACCAGGATGCTTTCCAGGAATAATTCCCCCTTGCCCCTGTATACTGCTGACCTACTTTGCAAACTTCTTTCCATCCCTGCCAGTTTCTAAGCCACAGCAGAACTCCCTTTGTCACCACATAAGCAGCAACTTAAGCAACTTCATGCAAATTGCCCAAATTCCACTGCCTTCCTTAGAGGAGAGCACACTGAGACAGAGGCACAAGAATGCTTTTAAGTGCTATTGCATGAGTTCATTAAAAGCTAGATGCATAAACAGAAAAGGAAAAACCCACACAATTTGTGGCTGATTTCCTTTTCATCCATCCCACCCCCAAAGCAGAGGTGAAAGCATGCAAGTGACACAAACATGAACGAGGCAGTTACCCAACTGCTTCCCTTCATCAAGTCACAGGTGCACAGATTGCATCTGCTTGAAAGAAGTCTTCAAAAGTCATCTTGTCCAACTCCCATGCAGTCAGCAAGGGCACCTCCAGTTAGATCAGGCTGCCCAGGGACACAGCAAGCCTGATGTGGTTGGGGCCTCGATCACATCCCTGGGCAGCCTGTTCCAGTGTTTCACCACACTCATTGTAAAGAACTTCTTCCTTCTGTCTAAGCTAAATCTACTCTGCTCATTTCAAACCTTTGCCTCTCATCCTAACACGACAAGTCCTTCTAAACAGTCCTTCCCCAGCCTTCCTCTAGGTCCCCTTTGGATACTGAAAGTGTGCTGGTTTGAGCTAACTGGAATATTTTAATGGAGAGGATTATACTACAGGCTGTGAAGGAAAACAATGGTGATGTCTGCTTCACTCATAGGCTTGCTGAGATGTTTACAAAAAGATAAGAGTGTCTCGAGGGGGCAGTCTGGGTCACAGGGCACAGCTTCTCAGGCTCTCTAGCAGCTCTGGCTTCTCCTCTCTGCTGAATAACTTCATTAACCACTTTTTCTTCTAATTCTCCCCAATTGATCCTCGTAAGGCGTAAGGCAAACCTTGGGGTAAGGTGTAGGGGTGGGGAGAAGGTGGAAGGGTGGTTGGGAGCCCCTCCTGGGGTCTCTGATTTCTGGGAGGGGAGTTGTGTTTCTGTATTACCTTTACCTTGTATATCTCTGTAACTATTCCTGTACATAGTGTATATCTCTGCTTGTACATTGTGCTGAGCTGTAAACAGAGCTTCACCTCTTAACTTCCAGCTGGCTGAGTTCTAGTCTGGGTCATTTTAAAGTGTGGGGGGGCAGGGAACTCCCAAACCACCACAGAAAGGTAGCTATTAGGTCTTCCCAAATGTAGCTACGAGGTCTTCCCAGAGCATTCTGTTCCCCAGGCTGAACAGCCCCAGTTCTGTCACCCTGTCTTCATAGGAGAGCTGCTCCAGCCCTCTAATCATCTCGGTGATCCTCCTCTGAACCCAGTCCAGCAGATCCATGCCTCTCTTGTTTTGGGTGCCCCAGGCGAGGTCTCACCAGAGCAGAGTGGCAGAATCATCACTTTCATTGGAGTTGTAGGGCTTGCAGTGCTTCTCACCAACTTTGTGTAGTTTATATTAGTATTAATATTAGTTTTTATTATTACTATTATTTTAAGAAGTCTGTTTCCATTTCAGCCCACAGGCCTCCTTTCCTATTCTCAATTTTCCTTCCTGAGGCAGGGAGAGGAGAGTGTTGTAGCATCAGTCATCAGGTGATAGAATAAGCTAAATGAAGACACTTACCAATACTCCTGCCTGAGATGGGAAGGAGAAAATACATCTGCTTTATCATTAAATTAATTAATTAAATAAATTAAACTCAGCTGTTGAAGAGAGTAGACAGTGAACTTTTGAAACAAAGGTCACTACAGCTTACAATTAAGAACTGATTCAGTAGAAAGGCAAAGCCAGTTCAAAACAAAACAAACAAAAAAACAACCAAACAACAATTTTTTGTTTTAAAAATAGAAAATTGTGACAAAGGCTGTGGTTTCTCACTGAAATTAATAAAGCTCACAGTGCTCTGATTTGAAGAAATTATGGAGAGAAGCAGATGAGTTTAAAACCTGTGAACTTTAATTTACTGAAATCAGCAGGTTCTCCACTCTTTTTTTCTTTTGGTGGTCCAGCCTCAGCTGCTTACAGGCTCAGAATAGCTCCTTAATATTAATAGTTATCACCTTTTTGCAGTTAAATAAAGAAAATACAGATATCAAATACTAAAATTTAAAAGAAGTAGCACAGGCAAGAGAAATTATTAAATTACATGCACTTGTCTCTCTCTCTCTACATATAACCAAGCTGAAGGCAAGTATGAACAGAAAAAAGAGTATATATACACAGAAGAAAAAAAAACCACCAAATATTAAACTAATCTTCAAAATAGAAGAGTTAATACTTTCCTAAGGGACTGGTAGCAAGATAACCTTACCTAAGGAATTAATATCTGGAAGAGGAAGTTAAAGTGATGATATTTGCCAGTGAAATACAACTTAGGTTTAAAACAATCTTTCAAAATATGATCAGTGAGCTTTGTGAGACTTCCCAACTATAGATCTATAAGAGAGTAGTGTACTGAGATGTCTGGTGACTGAGGTAACTGAAGTTTGAATGCCTTAGGTTGGAAGACACCTGAAAAATCATCTCCTCCAACCTCCCTGCCATGGGCAAGGACACCTCTCAATGAGACTCAGCTCCTCAGGGCCTCATCCAACCTGGGCATGAACATGCCCAGGAAGAAGGCATCCACGGCCTCCCTGGGCAACCTATTCCAGAGTTTCACCACCCTCATACTTCTTCCTAAGATCCAGTATACACCTAACTCACTCAGCTTAAAGACATTCCCCCTTAGGAAAAGTCCCTCTCCATCTTTCCCATAAGATCCCTTCAAGTACTGGAAAGCATCTCTAAGGTCCCTCCCAGAGTCTTCTCTTCTCTAGGCTGAGCATCACTACATACAAAAGTACTTAATTTTACCTGTTTTGAACTAATTCTGGGTCCAGCCAAGACCACAGAATGTCTGAAGTAGAGCAGGACAACAGCATTTCCATCCATGTGTCTCTTTGGACATGGCTGGAAAATATTTCTCTCCATGTGGAAAATCTGTGTAAGTAGAGAGGATCACAGGAGAGGATGATGTGTGCAACCTGTGCATAGGGAGGGTAGCTGAGGTATCTATGCCCATCAGCACTGAGACTGGTCATGCAAAAAGGACTGAGAGGTTACTTCTACTGAGTTGTGCTCCTTGACCCCTATGGGAAAAACTCTCCATCTTCCCACTCACCACACACTACCATAAATATCAGATGGAGCAAGGCACAGATGTACACAGAGGAACCAGCACTCACATTCTGAAGTGAATAGATCTAAGCACTGTAAAGCTGGAAGCTCTTATCTACCCAGTTCAGGGCCTCTGCAGAGTGAGTACTAGGCACTTTCCTACCAAAATGAGGTGGTCAAGAAGAGAGATGATGGGTTTAGAAATCTTCTCTTCCCCTTAAATTCTGAAATGCACAAACACTGAGCTGTTATATTCTGGTGCAGGTAAAGAAGGATCAGTTGCAAATGCTGGATAGGAGAAGAAGATCAGAACAGAACTTTCCTGTGGTACAAATCCAAGCAAGGCACGGATGTACACATAAAAACCAGCACTCACATTCTGAAATGAATATATTTGAGCACTGTAAAGCTGGAAGCTCTTTGTCTATGCAGTTCAGGTCCTCTGCAGAGTGAGTACTAAGCACTTTCCTACCAAAATGAGGTGGTCAAGAAGAGATGATGGGTTTAGAAATCTTCTCTTCCCAGAAAATCCTGAAATGCACAAACACTGAGCTGTTATATTCTGATGCAGGCAAAGATGGATCAATTGCAAATGCCAGATAAAGATGATCAGAACAGAACTTTCCTGTGGTACAAACCCATGTAGGTAGGAGGATAGGAGGTGAAATGAGGCTAAATGTCTGAAGAAAGTCCTTAATGGGGTGATACATCAGATTGTGAAAGTCTCCCAAGGGAAGGAGCAGAATCCCCACTGCTCAACACATAAAAGCATTGTGGACAAAGAAATACAAGACAGGCTACAGGGAATAACTCAATACATAGCAAGAGGATGGTTCAGTTGACCTAATAATATAACAGGATTTCAAATGACTAGATAATTCCATTATCATTAACCACATTCACAGCAGTACAAGCTACAAATGCTGTTGCTATGGTAATCAATCCTCATGTGTGCTGCAGAGAATGAGTGAGACACAAGGGATGGCAATGAATTGAACCAGCCTCTCCTCTTCTCAATGAATTCCACGGCCCAGTCAGCTGGGAAGCCACCTCACAGCTTCCCAAAAGCTTTTTAAAACAGAAGGCAAAACACGACTGAATGCCTGCCATTCAGACATGGGTTATCCTCAGACTTACAGAGTCAGCTCGAGATTCAAGGTAGCAGCAAGGCTCTAGCTCAGAAGGGATAGAATCACACAATCAGTCAGGGTAGGAAGGGACCACAAGGATCATCCAGTTCCACCCCCCCTGCCATGCCCAGGGACACCTCACACGAGATCAGGCTGGCCACAGCCTCATCCAGCCTGCCCTTAAACACCTCCAGGGATGAGGCTTCCACCTCCTCCCTGGGCAACTCCTGCCAGGCTCTCACCGCCCTCATGGTGAATAATTTCTTCCTAACCTCCAGTCTGAATCTCCCTATTTCTAGCTTTGTTCCATTCCCCCCAGTCCTGACATCCTAAAAAGTCCCTCCCCAGCTTTCTTGTAGGTCCCCTTAAGATACTGAAAGGCCATAATAAGGTCACCTGGGAGCCTTTTCCTCTCCAGACTGCACAACCCCAACTTCCTCAGCTGCACTGCAGCTCCAGCCCTCTGCTCATCCTTGTGGCCCTTCTCTGGACACCTTCCAGCACATCCATAGCCCTCTTGTAATAGTGGCTCCAGCACTGGATGCAGTACTCCAGGTGTGGTCTCAGCAGTGCAGAGTAGAGGAGGAGAATGCTACTAGAACAGAGATTGCTTTCATCATTGCACTTCACATCGTTCTTCTTAATACTTCTTGACATATCTTAGGCCATAACAAACCAACACTATGGAAAGACCAATGCATGCATGCTCCTGCTCACATGGGACCAACTTCTTTTCCATGTGGAAGGAAAGAAAAAAAAAAGACAGCACAGCAGGTTGTTTTTGCTGGCACTTTCTAAGTAGTCATAGTAAATCATACGAGAGAAAGCAGCCCACTTTTTACTATTTATTTATTCTCCCAACTGAAAACATACAGATTCTTAAGATTCAAGCCACAGGAGAACATATAGAATGGCAAGGTTGGAAGGGACCTCAAAGCTCATCTAGTTCCAACCCCCTGCCATAGGGGGGTGATATGATCAGCAGTCTCTTGATCACATATTATCAATCCTAAATCAAATCCATTCCAGAACAGATGTTATTACAGTGTTGTAATGAAGTGCACATCTCCCATATACACTGGTTTGCCCACTTAGCTTCTCCCTTTACTTACAGCAACAGAGCATTTGTCACAAAACTGGGAAGTTCAACCTGGCAGTGATAAAAATCCTTAAGAGATAGAGATGTAGGAACTCAAACTTCGAAAAACAGAGTTTCAGCAGTTGCTGCTCAAATAGGATCCTGTTTGAATCTCCAGCAGTAAAACTGGAAAAGCTCATTGAGATTTTTTTCAAAGGATGACTAGGAATTTCAAATACAACACCAACATTCATCTTCTTCTAAAACTAAAAGTTTCCAGCCAACCATAACAAGAATGGAGTGGGAAGGAAAGCTCAAAGCAGTCGGTGCAAAGCCGCCGTGCTCTCCTGGCTGTGTAACACGCTGAGAAATGGAGTGTATTTAGGAAAAACTATATGCACATGTGGACAGAAGAGAAGACAACTAATTCCACTCCTTGACATTTCAAAGCAGTGTTTTCTTGCCAAAAATGCTTTCTGGAGTGAAAAAGCTCTCTCTTTAGCTCGTTTGATATACAGTGTCCTTAGGAAAAGTCACTTCGAGCAGCCCACGCAAACAGAGGGGGTCACAGACTGAAGGAGCCACGCAGGCACAGATTCATTGGCTGCACTGGGTTGGAAGGGACCCTCAAAGGTCATCTTGTCCAACTCCCCTGCAGTCAGCAGGGACACCTCCAACTAGATCAGGCTGCCTGGGGCCACAGCAAGTCAGATCTGCATGCCTCCAGGAATGGGGCCTCAACCACATCTCCATTCCAATACTGCACCACCCTCCCTGTGAAGAGCTGCTGCTGTCCAACCTACATCTAACCAGCTCCAGTTTCAACCCACTGCCCCAGGTCTATTGCTACAAGCCCTTCTAAACAGTCCTGCCCCAGCCTTCCTGTAGGACCCCTTCAGTATGAGAGGAACATGTCTGTATCTGCTTGTGCTGGCATTTTAATGCAAGCCTTACATTTGTTCTGTGCAGCACTATGAAATACGCATCAGAAACCAGCAAGAACACGGGGGGGTGGGG
>VWYK01013491.1:311-21823 GCA_013399775.1 Semnornis frantzii
ATGATTCGCCAGTAGGTCTCAGAGCCACATTTATGCAGCAGCTTTAGAGAGTATTGCACTGTGAGCATGTTGCCATAAAAATTAGCTATATGGAAAAACATGACAAGGCGAAGCCAAGCAGCAGACCAAAAAGAGAAATACGTGGGCCTGTGCTGACCCTACCTGCAATAATGTAAAGTAGAACATCTGCAAAGGAGATATAAACCATGTAGGGAGGCAAAACCATCGCTTTCAAACCTGCCCGGCTGTGCAGATCTTATCCTTGATGTCCTGTGGCCTCTTGTGGCTCATACAGAGAAAGAGAAGAACAATCTACTCTCAAGGATTTAATTTTCAGCCAAAGATTCAGCAGCTCTCTCTCTAGAAAAGAGAGAGAAATATTTATATAAAAAATAATGCTTACTAAGAAATCTACCTGTGAATGAAGTCTGGTTTATCTC
The DNA here is from genome assembly GCA_013399775.1 of Semnornis frantzii. Taxonomy (NCBI): domain Eukaryota; kingdom Metazoa; phylum Chordata; class Aves; order Piciformes; family Ramphastidae; genus Semnornis; species Semnornis frantzii. Next base: position 752 of record VWYK01013491.1, read on the forward strand.
AGTCTGCTTAAAAATTCAGGTCAAATTCAGGAATTAGGTTTGTCTGGAAGAAAATGTTCAGAGGTACAGCACAACATTCCCTCTCCCCTTCACCCTCTTGCAAACCAGGGTTGCCTCACGTCCAAGGATCCTTCCCACTCAGAGTAGGTGTAAACCACATGTGTAAGTTGTTCTTCTGTTGAGAGGAATCATTCCTTTGCTTCCTAGATTTTAGGACCACATTCTATTCATCCTGCCCCACTCTCCATAGGACGTTTAGTCTTCACTATTCGTTTACCTGTAACAAAGAAACCTGAATGAGTAAAATTCAGAGCTAAAAGTGCATTCACACTGAAGAAGTTTAGGCCCTCTTCCGAATCAATCCCATTGGAAGCTTACCCCTTCCTGTATGTGAGGAAGAATGGAGATTCCTCCCCAGATGCGTGTATGTGATCTTTTTAAATTTTCTTGGTTTCAGAGAGTTGACACTGAGTGCATAAAGCATCATCCAATTTTCTACAGTACACTTAATCTGCAAGTTTATTAGTGTTCCAATGAAATCAGGCTAATACAGGAAACTGTTACTAGCATGGAATGCTGTAAATATTGTCTCTCTTCTTTGGAATCATAGCTAGAAGGAAGATCTACCTATGAATTCAAGGAACTGGTGAAAAAGAGATAATATTAAAATGCCCATCCAGAGTGATACAGAACAGCGTTTCTTGTGCCAGTCCAGTTTTGAGCAACCCCCAAGAGATCAGTAGAATTAGTCTGTTCCATCCATACACACATCTGCAGCAAAAATTTGTTTTCAGGCAGATACATTAACACAGCCTCTGCTGCAGATGCCATTTGTCTACAAATAGCAAGAATCAAGATCTGGAACCGGTCAAAGAGAAACAGCATCTTGCAACATGACTCTTTGGGCCAAATTCCACATGCACAGCTCCTACTGAGATCCGAATATGGGCAACATTTGTTTCCAGATTGAGCACAGAATGTGTCTCTATTGTTATTGAAATGGCAAGGGACATGAGCTTTTGAACATTGTTCTGTTGGTCAGACTTGCCAGCTCAACCTATGTCCAGTGATCAGAAACAGTTTCGCTAAACAATTTATTTTCTATTTCCACAACGGCGCATGCTGCAACGTAAGACATTGGAGAGAGCAGATTGACAAAAATAGGCAAATTCACTGTGGGCAAACTTTGCTCAAGAATTTTGGCTGCAACTGTGCTTAAATAAACGGCTTCCTATTTCTTGAAAAAGAAGTGTGTCCTTCTGATCTTGTGCCACAGGAACTGGTGTGCTGGGAGGATCTGGGACAATTGCTACAGTCGCTGAGCTGCACTGCGATGCATTTGAATTCTGGCCAGAGTCTGGGAAGTCCACGTTAGCTTGCCAGACTGTTCAGAGAAAAGGGGCTTCAAAGAGAACTTTTTACCCTTGATTCTAAAGTGTAAGTGAGTACAGAAAAAGTATAATGTTTGCTGTTGGGATTAGCCCCCTACCGCGCCAGCCACATATGAGCGCACTGAAAATTGGCGGCATGCAAGGGGAAACCTCTTAGCTTGCTGCAGCTGAGCTAAACTCAGGGTAGATTTCCAAGCACCAGAGCAGAAGGTGTGTGAACCTCATTATCGTCTCCTAGCATAGAAAAAGAACAAAGCAGAAATCTCATTGAAAGGAATGGAAACCAAAGACCAAGTAGGACGGGAAAACATTCCCCATTTTAAGTGGTATAAGAAAACCTTTAGCAATATTGAGGGGCTGATTAAAAGGACTGATTGCAACTTTGTACAATTATATAGAAAGCTAAAAAAAAAAAATTAAAAAAAAAAAGCAAACAACTCTAAGTGGAATATGTACTATAAGAAAAAAAATATCATTCTGGTTAAAATTATATTAGAGGATTTTTCAGTTCCATGAAGAAGTACTAGGAAAAAGATTCTCACCTATCAGATGGCCAGCACTCTACTCAGCTTAGAAATTGCTGGTGCCATGCTGCAGCAGTTTTTGTTCAAGCAGACTAGTCAAGTGTAACACAAAATCAAAGAGTCATTCTACCCAGTAAGACATCAAGGTTTCCCCCTCATTTCAAGCTTCTCTCTTATGACTTTTCCCTGCCTCAGGGGCTTCTTCAGGAGCCTTTTGTACTTCCAACTCTAAGAGCCAATTTTGACTTCTCAGGGTATCTGCCAAAGAGAGAGCTACATCTACCCAAGAAACAAGATGCCACCACTGGCACTGCTACTTTATGGACTCAGTAATTTCCCTTACCATGCTATTCATAGTCACAAGTGAGAGGTCTACATTCTTCAACTCAGGCCTGGGGGAGAGTTTTCCACCACAGAACAAGAGGAACAACAGCCAGCATGAAGAACAAAAACCTGCCTAGCATGGCTTCTGGCAGTATTGAGAGAAGCTGAGCTGGTCACCTTGTATCCTCCTCCATGGTCAGAAAGGACTGCAGGGATACGTACTTCAGATGCCAAACCTCCCACACGGAACTGCGAAATGAAAACCCAGTTTGCCTGAGGAAGCAAGGACGGCCAAGAGAAACACTACCAGACCTGTTAGCAGAAATGGCTGGGAGCTGATCATTGGGCAGAAAACAGGAACAGCAGAAAGGGAGAGAGAAGTGCAAGAGCAGTCCTGCCTTCTCTTGCCAGTACTGGCAGAAGAACGATGCAATGCCGTGCAGTTGGACGGGAGACCATAAACCAGCTGTAAGAGAGAGGAAATTGCTTTGAGGACTGATTGAAACCAATGTGGGTACAGTCAGGGAAACTTTAGTGATGTGGATTGTACTCTTTTGAAAAATTTATTCTGATTGACAAGAGTACTGACTTCCAAATGAAACTTGGTCCAAAGGATATAAACAGCTGCACCACATCAGCAGACCACAAATGGAATCATCTGAACATTGCCATCTCATTTACAAGCTTCTGCAAAATATTTTTTTTTTCAATATTGTTTAAATATGGATCTAATTTGAGTTTATCTTCCAGGTTAAGTAATAGATATCTCCCCAAATCTCATGTTGGAGGCCAGCATGCCTCTTTGGAAAAATGAGAACTAGGAAAATTCATTCACGTATTGAGAGTTGCTAAGGAATGGAACTTTGTCTTCAGTTTGAAGTAGAGAATTGTGCTATGAATTAGTAAACTGAGACTGTGATACATATTGTGGCAGTGATGTTTCAATGACCTGTAATTGTCCTCTCTCCATGTTTCCTTTACACCTCTACTTTCACTCCTGTCCATACCCTCCTGTATCAGTACAACAGTTTCTGTAGCACTGTTATGAATGAGGACATTAATTAATGTGGTTGAAAATTAATCAAGGAATATACTCTGCAAAGGTTTATTTCCCTTCCAGATCAGTTCCATAGTATGGTCTGCCACAAGGGTCATGAGAACAGCTGTCCTGGAATAGTGGAGGTTGTGATGCAGAAGAAGGAATCCAGTCAGTCAGGACTGATGCTCAAAAAATTGCTCATATAACCACAGCCTGAAGAACTATATTGTATAAAGGCAGATTTGATAAAAAAATTAATTTCAGTGATGTGCACCTGACCTTCTCCAATTCTTTGAATGGAGATGCATCTCCCACATACTTGGAAGAGAAATTTGAAGTAGTGTACGTATTCACAGTTCTAAATCAAGAGGTAGCATGGGACTCAGCACTGCTTCAGGCTTTGCTGCTTGCCTGGACCTCACAGAGATCTGAGATCACTGCTGGCATCTCTGAGTCTTCATCAGATATCTCCTGCTCTGCTGTTCTTAGTTCAGGACTGTGAGCTCTAAAGAACATGTTGTCAGATGATCTTTATTTATGTACAACATGCTTTACTTGTCCATGTTTTTTAGTGGTTACAAACCTCACAGATCCTTTAGGAGTGTTTATTGTGCAAGAACAGAATGTATAGTTGGAGATCAAAGGTTACCACCAATTAAAAAATAGAAACATGGGAAAGTAGGAGACAAACAGAGAATAAATTCAGATTAAGAAAAAAAAAAAAAAGTTATAGAAAAACTGATTTTTACATATGAACTTTCCTGACAGAACTAAGAGGAATAATTTGCTCTAATCAGAGTGATGTTTTGGCTACCCTATTCCATTTGTGCCCCATACGAGCATTTCCTTGACATGAATACAGCCTTAAGGTTCATCTTGCTACTGTGGGTTCAAAAGCCTGATTTAGTAGTGCTTCATTTTTTTTTAATATCTATTTGCCTGTATGCTTATTTAAGATGTTGATTGCCTTTCCTTGACGGTTTGGCTTCAGAAACATGCTGTGGAATTTAAATTCATCCCACTCCCATGCTAATGTTGACATTATTTGTGTGTAAACACATTACATGGGATAGCAGAAATGTAAATGAGATTTCAGTATTGAGTTGATTTATAAACAGCCAGTCTCTTAATTTATTGATGTTGTCTTTGTCCCTTTTGCACATGATTAGCAGCGTATACCATACATAGGGTGCCCTTCTGTAACACGTTCAGAAAGAAGACATGCAAAAAACTATACCATTATAGCACCAAATGAAGATCTTCTTGAGCTTCAAGATGCTTTGAAACATGTAATTACTAACGTAACTCTGCCTGTGAACTTGTCCTCATTAACTCTATAATTAGCAAGATCTTGTTTGATCTTGGAGTTTGTTAGACATTGCAGCTGGAAGATTGTTTCAGTTTTAATACATCAGAATAGACAATTTAAGAGATAATAAAGAATCAATATCACTTCCCTGCTTCTTAGTTTGTTTTTTTTTTCCAAAGTTGCTGTGTGCCTAATTAAATCTGGTTTGGAACAGTGAGAAGTTAAAAAGTAATGTGGTCATATTTGTTTTGGTTTAACAGGCCATTTAAAAGGCTGTTTGAAATGTGCTTTGTGAAATGGTTTCTACCTGCTTGGTGAGTAAATAGGGAGGATGTCTCCAAATTCAGCTGCAAATTGGAGAATGGAGCTGTTACACTCACGTTCCCTGTGCTGCTGGGACCATGTGCCAAATCCTCTTCCTTCCTTTTACCTCACAACCCAATCCAGCCTCATAGTTCATATCAGCTGGTTCTCCACTATCAGAAGAAAAACTTGTTGAGTTGAAGTTATTTACAAGGCTCTGACTTTTCTACAATACTGGCCCAAGTGATACGTATTCACCCTCCAGAGCAGAACCTGCTTCTCCAGTGCATTAGGACCTCCTTGTGCAAGACAGCTGAAAAACTGGCGTGGCGTTGAGAGTGTATGCAGCAGAGTCAAGCCTGTAAGACTTCTTTCCCCTCTGCTTTCTGCACAACAGACAGACTGGGATCCTCTCACACACAAGTGGTTCTCCAGTTGTTATCAAAACCTAAAAAGCAATGGCAAATCAGAGTAAAAATAAAAAATGTTAGTCTGTGCTCAGAAACATGGACTTGATTCTGCTTTCTGCCTGTCTCCTGACTGACAAGCAACTGAACTGTAACATGATTATTGTTTCTATTTTCCAGTAATAGAGTGAGGCTCTGAGACCTAACACTGGAAGAACATGTTAGGCACCTCCATGAAATTTCCCATGTAATGAAATGCAATAACATTTTAAACAAGGTTAGCAAGACTCAACATCCTCCTATGTAGGTACTTTTGCCTCAATCTTTCATCATTTTCATTTAATAAGCACAGTTGACTGAGGACACAGATCATGTCACTGAGAGAGAAATGAATAATGAAGGACCACTGAAGGACTAATCCAAATAAGCTTGCATTTAGCTCTTGAATTTGAGTAGATTCCATCAGTAAATATTCAAAATTCACCCAATAGATTTCAGGGGTTTTCCTTCAGTGTACAGGTTGTCACATCTCTTTGTTTTGTTTGCAACCACTTGAAATTACATTGTTTGAAATATATTAATGCTTCATTGATTTAATCTGAAACAGACATTGTTTCAGAACAACAGAAATTGTTGGCATTTGGAGCAGATTATAGAATTAGGGCCAGATCCCTAGCTGCTGTGAATCCATCGAAGAGAACACAATGACAATGAGAATCCTAGCTTTGGTACTCTGCATACCCTCTACCGCTTCATTTATGGCAATGTGGAGGCTTCAGTTTCTTTGCTGTGACACATTTCAGTGCATATGCTACAGATCCTTATTGCAAATGAGAACTGCTCCACTGTCAGCTACACGACAGGCTGAAGCTGAACCAGTCACATCTGCACTGTCCTATACTTTGGGTCTCTCCAGCTGTGGCCCTTTACCAACTAGCATTTGAACTGGTTCTAGAAAGATCTTCTAAATCTTGTCCTGTCATTAAGACAGTTGTGATCCATGTCCTGTCTTCCCACTACCCAATACAATGTAGGTTTATCTTGGCTTGGCATGACATAGATGTTTACCTCATTTGCACCATTACCATCACCTCATAACAAATGGGTCTTTGGTTGGAGATGCAACACTCATAGCCAGCTGGGCAGAGCAACTAAATGAAATTCAGCCTTTGATGCATGAATGTCAGCTGGGTCCTTAGAAGGCAAAACCAAGCCTCATCACATCCCCTCTGGCGCTTCTAACCTGGGACTGATATGAAATCTGGTATCAGAGTCAGCACTTACCTGAGTGAAGCAGGGAGATGCAGCACTGTACAATTCAGAAACCCCACTGCTGCTGGTCAGAGCATCGTACTCTACACTGACAGACCCTGAGCAGACATGTAGTTGGATTGCACCTCGTTGTGCTGCTGTATAAGGTTTCTGGTCACCAAAATGCCTACCAAAGCCAGCAAACACACTGCTTTCCCCAGGTGCTTCTGAGCAACAGCGAGAGCCATGGCCTACAGATCTAGAGTTCAAGATCCTGGAAGAAAGGGTCCACAAAACATAAGCAACATCAGAAGAATTCTGTCCAGCTGCAATCTTTCACACAGTACCTGCGCTCATGGTGCCTGTTTCCTACAGGCTCTGCTGCCACCCCTCTGTACAGGCTGAGCTGGGGCCTGTTCAAAAAGGCCTTTGGAGGGCTCCAAGGAGAATGCAATGGGGACAGCATCTGTGGCATGTGCAGAACCAGCTAAAAGGCATCAGAGTACCACATGTGCTGGCAGACTGACTGGAGCCAGGGCACAAACCAGGCTGAGGGCTTGATCAGTTATGCTGTGAAATAGCTAACTGGCTTTGAACGGGGCCACTGCATGACTGAGGCTTCCACACACCATGAAGTGCACGAGGACAGCTTCTTCTGGAGGGGATGTCAGCAACGTGGACATGGGCCACTCACTGCCTGCTGGCCTCAGAGCTCAGAGGCAGTCTGGGATCCATCAAACCTTCCAGCACTGAAAGACAAAATGGTGCCAGTTGCCTGGGATGGGTCATCAGAACACTCAGACTGGCTCCAAGGCACCTGTTTGCCAGGCAGGCCTGGGTTGCTAGGCAACCTAGACCTGGGTGCTGGGGAGGCCTGTGGTGTCCCCTGGGCAGGGGGGTGCTGTCATGAGGCTCAGCCAGAGCAGATGGGCCCCCAGGGGAATGCGAGCATGTGTTTTATCCTTTGTTCCCCTAAGGCAGCCCTCAGGGATGGTGGTGTAAGCCACTCATCATATGGAGCAGTATGGGCCAGGAGGGCTGAGCAGTCCCAGATTTCCATTGCCGGCTGAGGCAGAGGTGCCCCACTGCCCAAGAGCTCTTTCTGCCATCTAGAGGGCTGGGCTGGTGAGCACTTTGCAAGTGCTTCAGGGCAGTGGTTGTCAGAATGCAGATGCTGACCCCACCACAGGCCAATTGCACACTAGGGTGTGGGTGAGATCTGCCAACATGGGCAGCAAAGGCATGACAGCTTCAGAAAACAACCTCACCTTGCTTCACCCATAAAACACACAGCATCCTGAGGGGGTGAGCACCACAGGCACCTATGTGCCATAGAGCCATTTCATGTGAAGGAAGCCAACTTCCCTAGAGACAAATTGTCTCCCTTCACTCTGCTGGTTGTGAAGTCTAAAGCAAGGGAACAAGTGTGCCAGCGTACCCTGGCTTAGAGATCTCTTGACCCCGGGAATTTTCTCTGTCCCAAAGTGCTGGACTTTGCCAGGCCACCCTCCACCTGCCCACTGGAGGCACATTGGCCACACTGCAGGTAGGGTGGCACTGCTGAAATCAGAGGAGATCATGGGTGCCATATTTGCAGCGTCCCTTGAATGCCAAGATTAGAAACAATTCTTCATGTCAGCTGTGTCTCTGTGGCTAGCAGTGGGGTTAAGTCAAAACAGCTCCACCAGCACTAGCTTAGACAGCATTTTAATTGCCATCCCTTTTAATCCTCCTTGTTCTCTGATGCACATGGCAAAACTTCCCTGAACTGTTTCCTGTTAATTAAGTGATTTTAGTGGTTTGCAGGGTTTGGTTTATCACACTTTCAAGGGCAAATCTGCTTTACCCATGTAAAGTTAAGGATCTCTCTCTTTTTTTTCTGTCCCTGAGACATTCAGGAGGTTCATATACAGAAGAAAAAAAATGGACTTCCAGTCCCCAGGCTGATTTTGGGATGCTTTATATTATCTCTAAACAGCAGGTTAATTTCAGCTGACACTTATTTATGAAAGCACAAAGTCTGGTGAGGTAATAAAAGAGTCAACTCCTCGAGAATATATAGCATTAGATTTTCTTACCTAATATGGTTTTGTCTTGAGATTTATTGAGCAAAATAAAGATTTGGCTGGCAAATAATGTTATCAATTGCTCCATATTTTAAAATATGCTGAAAGCATATACAAAAAACAGATTAATTGCCTTTTAGACTATCTGCTGTGGGGTATAAAAACGTTTTATCCAGCGACTGGCCAAGAAAATATAAATTAGCTGTCTGACATTCACATAGTTGAATTACATGACTTTTATGTTTGGGAAAAAACATAGGGTTTGTTAGCATCCAGGTAGATGTTAATTAACTGCCTAGTCAAGTGCTGATGTTTTGGTGTCAAATCAAAGACATAGAAGCATCTCCCATTTGCCCTTTTACCAATGTACGGTTAGAGGATGTGTCTGAAATCAGTCTCAAATTAGTTTTCAGAGAGACTGAATGAGTAGTGCAACCGGTCACTTGTGAACTGACTTTGCTGCTGTTAGTGCTCAGCAAACACATCTGCTTCTGTGGCCTGATTCTCACTTCTGTGCACTGTAAGACAGTCCCCCTGACAGGGAGTCAGGGACCTTGACTGGGGCCGTGATCCCAGTTCCCTTCCCTATCCTTGTGACCAGGGAAAGATGAAGCAGTAGCCCACCATTCGCCACACAAATCTGCCATTCAGCAGGGCAAGGTTGGGGAATAATGAAGTCAGCACATTAGTGCCTAGCCTGCTGAGCTCACTCTGCTGAAAGCTGCCGGTGGGTGAATTTCCCAGCGTTGGGAAACTTTGTCTCAGTTCTGCGGGTTTGCTCAAGTGTGCGATGGCTGTTTGGAAGGGAGCTTTCCCGCTGGGTGGGTTTGCTTTCCTCCTCGCAGCTCTGGGAAGGTGAGAGCTCTCCTTCATTTCTTCCCCGCCCCCACTGCCGGCCCTCGCTCACCCCACAAACACAATGCTCCTCCAGTGGGTTCGCTCCGCTAGGGAGCTTTTCCCTCTCCCAACTCCCACACTGGGACATTTTTCCACATTTCCAGGATTATGGCCACTTTCACTTAGATCTATGTGTGTTGCCTTCACATACAAAGAAGCACTTGGGGACGGGATTAGTAGGATTAGAAGAGATTCACATATGTCCAGTTCAAGCAATTGGTATTCAAAGCTTTACACTTCCAAATGCCACCAAGTGAGAGAAAAGGGGCTGGGAGCTTGCTTTGCATTTCAGCACCTTCCTGCGGGGGACAGGGCCCTTTGTCCGGGGAGGGGTGGAGGGAGGTGGGGGTCGGGACACACACACAGAGAAATCCTTTCCCCCCTCCTTAATCCAACACGCCTCAGCCACCAAGTCTTTCCCTTTAGTGCCACCAGTGGGGCTCTCCTGTAGCCCCGACAAGTATCGTGGCTTTCCTGTTTCTGTTTTCAGAGCAGCCCTTCTGCGAACTTCTGGCAATCCCTTCTGGGGTTTGATAGGCAAACCAAGGTCCTCTCCTACGCAGTTTGTTGTGGTATATCTTGTCTGTCATTGGAAGACAAAGAAGTATCACTGGGTTTAGAATGTAAAGGTATAAAATTCTTAAAGAGTGTCTCTGCTCATAATAAGTTAAACTCTTCCTTCTAAGTGAATTGCTCGTTCAGGCAAGGCAAAGCTCTAAGATTAAACAAGTGTGTTAGGTATTTCTGGTAATGCCACAGAAAAGGCAATGTTTTGTTTTTTTTTTTCCCTCGCAGTTTTTGACACTGCTTTCCTCATTGCCTTCGGGGCAATAATAGTTGTGATTTCCACATACCAGATACTTCAGTTAAAGCACAGTTTGCGTTTTGGCAAACACTCCAAATATAAACAAATCACAATGGTCAAAAATTAAAAGGAAGGTTTTAATATTAGTCAGTGCAATAAACCTCTCCGTAGTATAGTGAGAGATTTTTTGAGCAGAGCAGGTGGAGCCTTTTTTTTTTTTAATACATTCATCCATTAATTAATTAATTCATTCTTTTGTTCAGTCTTTCTGCTCACTAGGATAAAAGGTCTTGTGGAATACTATACTGTTTGCTATGACTTATAAGGAACAGGAACATATACAACCAGAAGGGGAAAAAAAAATAAAAGAAAAAAAGAAAGAAAACTTTTCATACCCTGCAGAATATCTTTCAAGTGATTCTTTTTTTTTGCAATAAATGTGTATTTGTTTTACAGTTGTCAGCAAAGAAATTAAATTTCAGATTACATGAAATAGGCTGATGGAAACTAAAATGTTGTTAAAAGTATTGAAGAGTCTCTTTTAATTATTTCCATCTGCTTTAAAAGACATTAAGTTCTGGATATTATGTGAAGTCAATATACTTAATATTAATTTAGTAGCACCGGAGGAAAACAGTATAAAACCTAGTGTGTCTTTCTTCTCATTAATAATATGTGCCAGCTCTGAGGTAATATTTTACTAACTTGTTATTTTGCAACTCCAATCGATAAAAACACATACCATGAACAGCCAGGCTGAAGGAACTAAGTGTATGAATTTTTGTGCTTTTCATGAGTCAAACAGTTTTGCAGTGCGACAGTGACTATAGGATTTCAGGTAAGTGGAAAAGCTTAAAACACTGAAAATCGGGGAGGCTATCAGGTCTGTACACACTTCCCAAATCCTCAGGGAGATCTGAATAGTTCACAGACACTAATGATGAGAGTCTGTGCCTTTGCAGCTTAGGAAAAAGGTAGCAATATGTGCGAAATGTGAAACTGCAGCACACTGATTTCAGGTGCCCGCCAGCTGTGAAGAAAAAGATCACTTAGTAATAATGTCCATATGAAAAAGAAAAGACAACTCAAAACTTATGTACATACAAACTTCATTTTAAATTGAATTTTGTTTTCAGACATGGCAAAAAAAGGATTACTTACTACTGCAGCTGTGAACATTAGTCATACAGAACTATATAATAAAAAAATTAATATAATTTCTTGCTTTTTCCCCTTTTTATTGTTCTGCTTATTGTTGCCCAGTCCTTTCCATCTGTCTGATCCATTTATACAGTACTCCTGCACAGCTCAACATACCCAGCTTTTTGGGGTCTGTTGGTCTCACTGAACTCCTAGTGAGAGTTAATGATGAGTGAAGGAGATAAGATATATATTGGTCTTTGTGCAAAATGCTGTTCTGACAATTAAGAAGTAAAGGATTTTCTTTGTTTTGAATGTGTCTCATCCCACTTGAGAATGACCTTCTTTGTGCCTGGAAGAAATTAGAGCTGTCACCTCCCCTGAGTATAGAAAATATCTGAAAGAAAAATGGGCCTAGCAAAGGAGCAGTGTCAACTGCTTGTTTTGCTGTGTACAACCTGGTTGAGGAGGCACTGTAGCTCCCAAGATCCTGCTCCATATCACCCTCCCATTCAGCAGTGTTTCCATCAACCAGGCAGAGGACTTGGGCACCTAAAATCCACCAAGGAATGTTTAATATCCTTTGTATTTCCTCTCCAAATTAAATTTACTGGCAGTATCTCAAGCCATTGAGTTCCATGTGAAGGCAGAGATCTAGCAGGCACTCACTTAAGGACCTATGCAAGGAAGCATCTTCCCAACAAATGAAAGGAGATAATGGCTTCAAGCTAGAACTGCGGGTACAAAAATGCTGCTACTGGACACTTGCCTTTGGTTCAGGTGCAAAACAACGGCAGATAACATAGTTAGAGAAGCAGTATTAGTGAACTAGAGAAGGTGGTTTGCTTTTCACTCTCAAGTCCTTCCTTGGAGACGTTTTTGCTCAGCATTGCAACTGAAAACAAACTGTGATCTCTCTTAGCTGAGCTCAGTGTCTGTGGCTTGCATATGCTCTCTTAACATGTTCTCATTAACATTTTGCTAATCAATTTCCTTCTTGGGAAACAAATATGAAAGGGCCTGCCCCCAATTAAAGTATTTTTGTTTAAAAACTAAATTATCTTACTGCAGTAATTAAACCCTTCCTTACAGTACTGACTGGTTTATTTCAAGGAAGTACACTGGTGCTTTGTATTGTAGGGGCCTGACTTCTGAGTCTGTTGAAACCAAGAGACATCAGTCAGCTTCAGCACAGTTTGGTTATGGCCCTGATAGGCATCATAATAAGCAAACAAACACTGCAGTTTGTTGGCATTTCAACAGTTAATTATTAACCTGTGCCATATACTGATGAGAAAAGATAGGGTTGGTGGACCTAGACGTCCCTTCCTCTCTCTCTTCTAAGAGACAGAAGTGGGACTTTTATGATCCTTGCTGCTATTGTGTCTGAACCCTTCCAAGCCTGCTCCAAGCTGCCAAGAAGCATGAGCTCTCATTGTTATATCTTTATAGATATAGCTTTATAGATTTTTTCGGTCAAACAACACATCCTGATCCAGGCTGAAGAAATGTGGCCACCAGTTTCCCACAGCACAGCAGCCCTGTGTCAGGCCCTGAGCACTTGCCTAGCACAAAATTCCCCTGCAGTTACACCGCTGCTTCTCTGAATAGGCCCAGGACCATTGCTGACAGTGTTTGAGACATAGATGTTCCTGAAGTCTAGAGGGAGGGTCTGCAGGTGTGGTGGGGCAATAACCATTGGACTACACACTGCCAACACTACCCTTTCCTGTGTGCTTGCTTTCTGATCATCATTATTCTCTCTTATACTTGTGCTTGACATTATTTTCCTCCAGTGTATTTCATTTTCCATTTGTGGAACTGCATTTACATTAATGTTGCAATTGCCATTGAAAACGGACTGTCTCGTTTCAGCTGCAACTTTGCACAAGATGAAAATGGAGAGTGATTCCAATTGTAAAGGTGTAAATGTGATTTAAATAGTGGGAAAAAAAATAATATGTAGTAAAGTCTCCTTGAACATTTAATATTTCAACAGCTTGACTAAAAGGAATATAGCAAGAGACTCAGAAGTGATTTATAAAAACAGCCTTGTGCCTTAGCCAGGCCAGATTTTGCCATCGTTTCTGGTGTTCATTAGCATCTCATTGCACATGTCGTCCCATTGATCCCAATGGAACAAGCCCACACAATAGAGTTCTATTCAAGGGTGGTGGAGGCAGTCCATACACCCATCCCCAAACACTGAGACATAGCAAAGGCTTGTGAATAGACTGCAGATAATTTTTGTTGTACCTTCTAGAATTCGTACTAGCCTATTAACAACCCGTAAATATTCGCTGGAGACATGCATTGTTTAAAATTGAGATACAAAATGAGACAGGGTTTTTTTTTTTCTTTCTCACTCATGAGTCCTCCATGCTTTTGAATGTCTAGTGGAAAAGTTATTCAATAATTTCCATGGCTTGCTTTTTTTTCCCCCTACAGTTATGAAAATTAAATTGATTTAAACATATTTGTTACAAAAATAGAAAAATATATTAATCTTCAGTCATTACATCACCAAAGTTTTCAGTCTGCCCTAAGATAACTTTAAGCAGTTGAGAAGCTTACTAAACAGCAGCGCATCTGGGGTGTCTGATGGAGGAGATTTAGGAGGGGAGCAGTGGGGGAGCTCTCATGTGATCTCTGTCCATCTCCTACTTTGTTTATATCTGATATTTAAACACCCTAAGTGACTTTGAGACTAACCCAAATAATTGTCAACTATCTACTGAAACAATGAGGGAGAGGGTTCTTAGAAATCAGTGAGTTTCAGTATCAGATTGCAATTGAGAGAGAAAGTTCACAGTACCGAAAGCGCTAAAAGCTGCAAGCGATGTGAAAGGCCAGAAAGAAAGACAAAGAATGCTTGCCCGTTTGAGAACATTAGCATTTTAGGTGTGCACATGGGCCTAGAACATTAAAGCAAAAGAGAAAACAGAGCAGAATTATTATCCTTCAACAGTGACAAGCCAGCCATGATTGCAGAGTGACAAGTTTGTTTGCCAGGAATGCCACATTTTGCCCATTCTGCATGTGTGAAGTGTGCACCACCATCTGAGCTCTGCCAATGGGAAATGTGCACCACAATCTCGGCTCTGCCATGGCTAGATGCTTTCAATATTTTGGAGGTAGTGTAAATCTTATCAATCTTACCAAGCATCTAGAAATAAAGTATTTAATAGTTGAATGTTCGACAGTACTGACAGAGCTTTTTTCCTTCAGTTCCAAATGCTGCAAAATATTTCACAGCTGACTAATACTATGGTGTATCTGGTAGATTTAGAAACACTCAAACCTTTTCTCTTAAATAAAATGCAGCTTTCAGGTACATTCACTAAAGAAGGAAAAAAAATAAATGCAAACTGTTGATTAACTGTTTCTTTTTGGTTTGTTTTTTTTTTTATTGTTCATGAAAACCAATTTCAGGCTTTTCATAGCAAATGTCATATCAGAGTTATCAATTTGCATATCTATAATTAATTATTCTTTGACTTCTATAATTTTATTCCTAAGGATTTAGGCCAGTTTTGTTGTTTTGGTTTGGGTTTGGCTTTTTGCATTTTGGGTTTGGAGGTTGTTTTTTTGTTGTTGTTGGGTTTTGTTGGGGGGGCGTTGCTTACTTGTTTGTTTGTTTGTCTCCATTTTGTAAATCAGTATTTAAATATACAAAATAAAATCCCAACTTTAAGTATCCTCACTGGAGTGCCGGTAAGTGGTTTCCTTTAAGGTTATATTCTTTGCAGAAGCAATGCCTGCTACGGATCCGATCCTGTTGTCATATGCAGGACACTTTAAAGGTCTGTGTAAGGGCTCCAGTTTCATACTTAATAAACAAGGGGAATTTTTGTTCTGACCCCTTGTTGCCGACAGATTTGAAAAGACACGAATTGTGGAGAAATCTCCTGTATAGAGACAGAAGAATATTATCTTTGGGTTTATCTGGCTGCAAAATTTGATTAAACACCCTACGACAGCCTTCTCATCGTCCCTTTCCAGTCACTGCCCTCATATTGCCCTGTTTCAGGAAATCAAATTTGTGACAAACACAGGAATTAAAATAGCCTTTCAATCTTTTTACTTTGGTGATGTCCAAGTGTCAGATGACGAGATACTACCTCTGTGAGTTATACCATCAATCTAAATGTAATCCAGTGATGTATTCTGAGCAAACCTAGTATATGGTTAGAGGATCTCGGCTGTCCTCTCTAAAACAAAATTAACACCATTTAGAAACAACCAAATCTCAGCTTTAGCACGCAGTGCAGTATAGCACAGTCCCACATAGCAGCAGCTGTCTCAGAGGCAGCTGGCTGAGAGTTTCCTTATAACACAGTGATCTGTGTTTCCTATGGAGGATCATCAACTGCTTACAGTTACAACTATTTTTATAATGAAAGCACAGTTGTTAAATGTTAAAATTAAATTAAAAGCAAGCAGATGTAGCAAAAACTAGGAGCCATAGATCATAACAGCTAATAGCCTTCTAATAAATCCAGAAGAATCCAGATAGAAGGCTAATAGCCTTCTAATAAATCCAGAAGAAAAAAGATTCGATCCGTGTTCATATCATGAATCCGATTCTGTGATGTCGGCCAGGTCAATAAAGTCAAAAGAGACAGGAGATTTAATGTTATTTCACAGTAACTCTAGGCAAGAAAGAAGGGCATCTAATTTCCGTACTGAACTCTGAGAATTCAGAATCGGGCACTGCCTTAAAACGCATCCATTAATTTATATCTAATACTCGAAACTGCACGATTTCCATTCTGAGAAGCCTCTAAACTCCAAGCTGTCCGAGGAACCGCTGGACCTGCCGCTTCCATCACACCTGGGTTCGGAGTGGGTCGCATTTCCCACTGCCCGACCCGGACGCTGTACATGGGCTGTTCGGAGGCTGTGCAGGGGCTATGCGGGGGTTGTGCAGGCCCCTTTCGCACCTGGTACCCTGCGTGCCCTCCCGAGAAGCTTGCCTTTCCAGAGAAAATTTCGTTCCCTTCCTCGCCAAATTTCTCTGCCTTCATAAAAAAGGAATTAAAAAGCGAGGCAACGCGTGTTGGTTTGGTTTAGCTACCCCTCAGCTAGCGTTTTTGCTTTTCTCCAACGCCCCCACTAGAGAAACCTTTGCTATTCTCACTCTCGGGGGTTAATTTCGTTGCTGCCTTAGTCGAGGAGAGTTTTGCAGTTGATTGAACCGGGACAGCGGCACGTTCGCAGCAACTCTGCAGCCCTCTCCGAATTGCCCCCTGCCTTGAGGAGCTGCCGGGCGAAGTCAGCCTGTCCCGGGGAAGTGCGGCCCCAGCCCTGCCGCGGGTATCTCCCGCCTGACACTCATGGACGGCCCGGCCCGGCCCAGCCAGGCCCTGACGCTCTCCATGGGCTCGGCCAGCGAATGCACGGGAGGTTGTCCTCCCACTCGGCTGCCCCGCGGGTGGCGCGTCCCACACACCGCTCTGTTGTGCTGAGATCTTTCTTTTTTCTTTTTTTTTTCTTCCTTCCTTCCTTCCTTCCTTCCTTCCTTCCTTCCTTCCTTCCTTCCTTCCTTCCTTCCTTCTCTCTCTCTCTCTTTCTTTCTCTCTTTCCTTCTCCCTCCCTCTTTCTCCCTCCAGCATCAGCAAAGTAACAGCAGCAAAAGAAAGCAGCAGAGGAAGCTGGACGCGTCAGGTAATGCTACGAGTACCAGTCGCGCTGGAGCAGTGCTCCATATCGGAAAACGACTTGTCTGGCGAGGTTTCCTGTGCCCGGAATTTAACTTCGCGTTACTTTCCCCAGTCCTTCTTTTGCACTAACGCTACCCCTAAAAGTGCTGCGCCCCGCTGCCCTGTCCGAGGAGGCGGGTGCTGCCACAGGGCAGCGAGGACGGGCACCTCCCGGACGCGCCGGGCCCTTGAGAAGCGGCGACATCACCGGAAAGGGGGAGAGAATAAATATTCCTAATATTTTTTCGGAGTGACGACCTTTTCTTGCTGTCCCAATTCCCACCTCTCTTCTCTCCGCGATGCACCTGCGGCTCCTCTAGGCGAGTATCGCGCCACGGCCCATCTCGATGAATCCCCAGACCCCAAGGGGAACAAGCCCTCCCAGCAGGAGAGAAGGACGGGACCCTTGCTGTTACTGCCCTCGACGGTTTCTTCTCGCCCTTCTTTTCTCTATTCTCATCGGACTTCCACTCCCCCGAACCGAGCTGCTCGTCTCCTCTGGGGAGCAGACGCGGGGATGAGGGGCGTGAGAGTTGCCGGGCCCCTAGCATCCTCTAGCCCTGGGACCAGGGTTTCTTCCCGATCATGAGCGTTTGCCTGTCGCTGTTGCCGTCATCGTGCGAAGTTTTGCTCACTTGTTTCACTCCGGCTCCACGGGAGGGATTGGCGGAGCGAGGAGCGGGGAGCCCCTATGAACCCCCCGGAGAGTGGCTCAGACTGAAGGGAAGACCTCCCGCCCCTCCCCCGCGGCGTACGAAGACTGGTAGAGAGCGGCTTCTCCGGTGCGGATGGCACCGAGGGCACCGGGCCCGGCCGAGTTCCCCTTCTGTTTGTCCGGGAAAGCTGGGGAAAAGCTTGACTGGGTTTGAGACTTTTGCAGTGAAAGTGGGATAAGCCAAGGTCGCCTTCGATTATTTCTGATATGTTTTGGGTTCCCTTTCCTTTTTTGTCGTTTTCGTTTTCTTTTCCCTTTACTTTTTCTTTTTTTTTTTTTTTTTTTTTTTTTTTTTTTTTTTTTTTTTTCTTTCTTTTTTTTTTTTTTTTTTTCTCAGCATGGGATTTCTTGACAGCGCTGAAATCAGAAGGCTTTAATTTTGTTCAGCAAACTAAGCGCAAACTCAGACGGATGAAAGTCTCGGACGGATGAAAATCCCTGTTTCCTGGGTCGTGGCTCTCTTTAGAGGTGTAGAGGCTCATTGCGGACGAGCGAGATCTTGTCAAGGAGGCTTATCCTGGGCCCTACGCACCTGTTGTCGTGTGGGAACTCAGCCTGACGGCTCTCCCCGGAAGACCAGAGGCAGTCAGGCCGGATCCGAGAGCGCCAGGATCTGTCTGCCGCGGATGACTCCCTCCCCGTCCCGACTGGCAGCCCCTCACTCACCGTATAGACACCACTGGGAGCTGGGAAGACCCGGCGGAGGATCAGACTCCCTTTCCCGGACAGGCACATGAGTCGGGGAGGCCACTTCTGGCGCCTTCTCAGCGGGGGGATGCCTACCCCACCCAGCCAGGCAGAGCTCCTCAGGAGACCACGTTGGCTCTGACCTCCCTCGGGGCAGAGGTAGAGGGAGTGCCCAGCAAATGCTCAGCACGGCGGAGATGGCCCCGGTGAAACNGCCTGCGTCCGGCCCAGCCCGGCCTTAAACGTAGCTTCTCGGTCCCACTGGCGGCTGCTTCGGCCATCCTTCTGCTCGACCCTCCCGCCGGAGGCCAGGACGAGCGGAGCCCACGGGACTACCACCCGCCCCCGAGCCGTCCCTCCCGCCGCCAACCACACCGACTTGCCGCCGCACTCCGGCTTTCCCCGTTTATTTAAAGGGAGTCGCCGGGCCGGGGGGAGGCGGCTTTCCCAGTACGCATCTTCCCGCGGAGGCTGTCCGCCGGTTGCCCCAGTGATCGCTCATTCAAACAACGCGGCAATCCAGGTAGGAGCCAGTGGCGGTCAGCCTGGCTGAGCGAGAGCCCGCCGGTGCCGCACCACAGACCCCGGGACGAAGGAGGGGGAGGGAAGGGCAAACAAAGCTGGGAGCATCGCTTGGAGTCGGACACGCTGCAGGACGGGGGCGACCGACGTGTCCCCCCACCTCCCGCTTGGAGCGGGGGGACTTTCCCCGGGCGGCTCCTTCCCGCTGCAGCCCGCGGCCGGGGTTTCCCGATCAGGACAGCCCCCTGCAGCCCCTTGTCTCCCTACTGTAGACGGGATACTGTTTTATATTGAAAACGTGGAGCAGGGGGAGGAGATGGCGCTCACACGGAGCGATGAGTGTGCGGTGTCAATCAGAGGGGTTTTGTGTCTCCTTGACTCCTGATGGTCCGTGGCTGAGGTGTCCCGGGTGGCACCACAATGAATATGAATAGAGGTCCTTGCTAAATGGGACAGTCAAAGCGCACCGCCCTGAATAATGGCACGTCATCCTAACTAAACCATTATACATAGGAGGGCTCCTTTTGTCTCTGCTCTCTGCTGCAGCTCTATAAAAGCCCCTCTTTTCCAGGCTGAGGTTAGTCCAAGCATACACTAACTAGCCATCCTGTAAACAGGCTGAGTAACCGAGAGAAAGAGAGGAGAGATTAGTGAGAGAGAGGGCTGAGGAGCTTTTCTGCTCTTCCTTCAGTATTTCCAGCCTTTCACTGGCAGAGCCTGCCGTCTGTTTATTTCTTTTTCGTTCCGTTTTTGTTGCTTTTTGAAGGAGAGTAGCCTTGTTCCACCACCTCCAGAGCAGGGAAGAATTTCTTGCTCAGAAGCCCGAATACAATGAATTCTGACTCCAGCTCTGTCTCCAGCAGAGCTTCCTCACCAGACATGGATGAGATGTACCTGAGAGATCACCACCATCACCACCACCATCACCACCACCAGGATAGCCGGCTCAACTCCGTGTCCTCCACCCAGAACGACCTGGTGCAGAAGATGTCCGGGGAAGGCCTCTCCAGGAACGGCTCCAAGGCCGGAGGGGAAGGCAGCAAGTACAAAATCAAGAAACAGCTCTCGGAGCAGGACCTGCAACAACTGCGTCTGAAGATCAACGGACGGGAGCGTAAGAGGATGCACGACCTCAACCTTGCCATGGACGGGCTTCGAGAGGTGATGCCCTACGCTCACGGACCTTCCGTAAGAAAACTCTCCAAAATCGCCACCCTCCTGCTAGCCAGAAATTATATCCTGATGCTCACCAGCTCCCTCGAAGAGATGAAGAGGCTAGTGGGGGAAATCTACGGGGGACACCACTCGGCCTTTCACTGCGGCACAGTGGGACACTCCGCTGGGCACCCACCTCATGCCGCCGGCACTGTGCACCAGGTGCACCCCATCCTCGGCAGTGCCTTGTCCTCCGCCAACACATCCTCCTCTCTCTCCGCCTCCCTGCCGGCCATCGGCACCATTCGGCCCCCACACTCCCTTCTCAAGACGCCCTCTACCCCTCCTGCCCTGCAGCTCGGCAGCGGCTTCCAACACTGGGCGGGCTTGCCGTGCCCCTGCACCATCTGCCAGATGCCCCCCCCGCCTCACCTCTCGGCCCTCACCGCCTCCAACATGGCCAGGATCTCGGGGGAGACCAAGGATCTCCTGAAGTGACTCTGTGGGGCTTCCCAGGGCTCCGAGGCTGCGCCGGCGCTTCCACGAGAAGGGAGGGGGGCTGCGGCCGGGCCCCTCCCGTGCCGCCGACGGACCTGCTCCCCACTCCGCCATTCCCCACACCCCCTAACACGGGATTAGTGTAGTAAGGACCTTGCAAAGGTAATGTTCTAGCCGGCTCCTCGGGCGATGTTTTCTTATTATACTAAACCGGAAAAAAAAAATAAGTCCCTGTTGTAAAAATAATAATAATTATAATAATAATAATGATGATGATAATGCCGCTGATGGTGATCAAATGTAAATAATTCCTTTAAATGGATGCAAAAAGGAAAAA
>VWYK01013493.1:0-10236 GCA_013399775.1 Semnornis frantzii
GACTCAGCAGGGCAGAGCAGAGGTCTGCTGTGAGGCCTGGAGCAAAGGTGCCTTGCCTTCTCCCTGGAGCTAGAAGAACTTGTACTGAGATGTGACATTTTATCCTGCCAGAGGCAGGGACATTTCCCACAGTAAATCTACATAAACGAGCAAGGCCTAGCACTCTGTGGTATTCCTAATGGGGGAGCTGATGAAGCTTCTTCAGAGAAAATAACGAACAGTACAGCAATTAACGTGGCAAAAGTCGCATATGCCCGCGATTTTGGAGCATCTTGAGGGCGGCAGAGCAGAAGGTGTCCTGCAGGCCCCTCCTCAGGGAGGGCGCCAACACCCTGCCCGTTCCCAATATGGCAGCGGCTTCCGGCCCCCCACTTCCCTCACTCAAGATGGCCGCTCAAGCAGGGCAGTTTGATACGATGATGCTGTGGTGGCCATTTTGCTATTGGGCAGCAGGGCCCTGCCAGGCCGTACCATTCCGCTAGAGGAGGCAGGGGAGGCAGGAGCGGAGGGGCAGGGGTGGTTTCGCCCAGGGCGGGCTCCCAGGCGGGAGGAGCGCGGCTGAGGCGGGAGTGGGGCGGCCCGGCCCGCCGGGCAGGGTAAGGCTGGGCGGGGACGCTGAGGGGCCGGGTAGCTGGGGAGGACCTCCGAGAGCTGCTGGGAAGGACCCCGAGGAGAGGGTGGGATGGGAGCCTGGCTGCTGCTAGCCCTGCTGTGCCGGAAGAGAGGGCGCCCACCGTCCCAACCTGGGCCTCGACGCCTCACTGGCAAGCGTGGCGCTGGCGAGGCGTCGTCTGTGAGCAGGCCTCGAGGTGACCCAGGGGGTGACATGTCCGCCGTGGGGGTGGGGGGGTGACATCTGGCCTGTGCCATGGCTCGGCCCCAGTGATGGAGGTGGCTTTGGCCACCAGTCATGCCATGAGGAAATCACAGAGAAAATAGCTTTG
This sequence comes from Semnornis frantzii, assembly GCA_013399775.1. Taxonomy (NCBI): domain Eukaryota; kingdom Metazoa; phylum Chordata; class Aves; order Piciformes; family Ramphastidae; genus Semnornis; species Semnornis frantzii. Next base: position 945 of record VWYK01013493.1, read on the forward strand.
GTTTCAGTCTCCATTGGGTGGCTTGGTGGATGCTGCAGGTCCTTACACACCCAGAAATCTGTTGGCACATGAATGCTAATAAGCCAGAAGGTGATCCCAGCCGTGTTTTGTGATAGCTTAAAGAACAACACAGCAAGGTCTCTTCCAGATACCTTCTGAGTATTGAGGCTCTTCCACTTGTAAGGTGCAGTGTGAGTGCAGTCCAGACAGCAACCAAGTGCTAGGCTGCAGCAAGAGCAGTGTGGGCAGCAGGGCAAGGGAGGGGATTCTGTCCCTTGGCTTTGCTCTCCTCAGACCCCACCTGGAGTCCTGGGTGCAGTTCTGGAGCCCCCAGCACAGGAAGGACATTGAAGTGTTGGAGCCAGTGCAGAGGAGGCCAGCAAGATACTGAGAGGGCTGCAGCAGCTCTGCTGTGAGGACAGGCTGAGAGAGCTGGGGCTCTGCAGCCTGGAGAGGAGAAGGCTTCCAGGAGACACCCTATAGTAGCCTTCCAGTATCTGAAAGGGGCTNTATGGGGTGGTCAGCCTTGATACTTACTGTGCAAAAACATTTCTGATTACATCTGAAAGGCAATGTGCTTGCTTTTTTAGCAGGGAGGAAGCAAAGTTTTGTATGTTAACCCAGCAAACCAAGAACAAACACAAAACCCCCAAGCAGCTTTAAAATGGTCTGGTGGAATTTGTCCAGTAGTGCTCAAGCAGGACAGAAACTGTGGCAGGAGAGGTGCTGGTGTTGCTGTTCACTCAGCATCCTCACAGCTTTATATTACCTACATCATGTGAGGATTGATGTTAATAAGCTTAATATACTTGGTGATTCATAGAATCATAGAATGGGAAGGTGGGAAGGGACCTCAAGGATCAGCCAGTTCCAAGCCCCTGCCATAGGCAGGGACACCTCCCACTAGTACAGAGGTCGCTCAAGGCCTCGTCCAACCTGGTCTTGAACACCTCCACGGAGGGAGCAGCCACAACCTCACATACTTGAGTATTTCCAGCTGTTATATAAGTCTTCATGATGCTCCTTTTCACTAGTCTTAGCTTTTATCTCATTGCTATTAAAGTATTTTTGTTATCAATTCATCTTTAAGACAGGCAAACATTATTTTACAGGAGGAAATGGACAAAAAAAAAGGCAAAAATTAAAAGCAAAGGTCTGGCTTGTCTGAAGAGTAAAAATTGGCCTTGCACATCCCTGTCAATGAGTCTTGATGCCCTTTATTTGGGTTGGTTTGTGTGCTTTTGAGTATTCTGCTTTTTATTCTCCAGCTCTGGTTGTTCAGTCTGATCTCTGGAGTGGTCCCAGAATTTTATCTACCAGGATTTGGTGTACAGTACATGCAGCTGTTGAGAGTATAAAGGAATCTTTTCTGAGAAAATTAACTTAATGCAGAATTTCCTCTTCATTTCTCTGAAGGCTTAATTGAAAGGGCTCAGGGAAGATCAGGCAATTATTGATCCTTTGTAAAAAAGCAGGGCATGTTTGTGTGGGGTAACAGAATCTTGGGGCATGTTTATGCAGAGTAGCAGGGTTTTTGAACTATGCAATTTAACTTCTTTGACCTCTTGGGTTTTTCTTCCCAGATGCTTGGGTGTATGGACTTCACTATCAGCCCCTCAAAAGGGCTTTACAGTATCACACCAGTTAAGGCTGTGGCTTGGAAAAGTTGCAAAGTAGATGTGAAAGTCCAAGAAATAACACTTCAGAAATGTTTACTGTTCTTGCAAGCATCTTCATCATACTGTGTTAGTTTATCCTGCTGCTGACTGCTAAAAGCAGTTCTATAGCACAGAGCAAGTAGTCTACATCTCTTCCTGGGAGTTGGAAGCTGCTGTTTAGCCTTGAAAGAGTTGAGCTTATTCCAGCAGGCCTTATCAGGAGCTGTCATTGAACTAGAGTATGTTTTGGGTTTTGCAGTAGTTCTGTTAAATTATGGTTTTTTTTGTCAGCCTTGCCTTTGAAGTATCTATTTGCTTGTTACTAGGCAAAAAGCTGAAAAAGGTTAACCAACAACATGCCTTGAATAATGTTTTCATTGAGATTGGTGTCACAGAAACCAGCAACTTGCTGCTTTCAGAATCTTCAAGGTACAGCAGGTAGATGCTTATTTGGGCTGTTAAATCTAGGAATGCTCAGGTTATGGATGCAGCTGGGAGCAAATGTTAGGACTATAGAGACCGAAGTGCTGTGTATTCATGAACTGGTTGGAAGGGACCTTAAAGGTCATAAAGTTCCAACCCTCTGCCAACCTAGCACTGGCAGAGACACCTTCCTCTAGACCAGCTTTCTCAAGGCCTCATCCAATCTGGCCTTGAACAACTGTTTGATTATTTAGTGGTTGTTTCAAGCCAGCATTAACCTGCAGTTACTACAAAATACAGGATGTATTTTGACTTGGTGAATGGATAATTTACTGCAATGTTTGTCATCCCTATTCCTGTTGACATGGATGGGAATTCCTCAAGGAATCCCCAAGGATCCTCAAGGGTCTTCTTTTGTCATTAAGTGTTGAAGAAGTATAAGGAGAAAACAGTTTTTCTTAATCCATTTGGAATAAGAGGCTGCTTCCTTACCCTGAAAATCAAGGAGGATACTTGGAAAGCTTCTATTACCTGAACTTATTTTTAGGAAAAAAAAAAAAAAATCTTACATACTTGGGGCTTTTTAGCCTAGAGAAGTAAAGACTGAGGGGGATTTCTTCTCAATGCTTATAAATACTAAAGGATGGATGTCAGAAGGATGAGGCCAGCCAGTGGTACCCAGTGACAGGATGAAGTAACAGGCACAAATTTGAATATAGAAAGTCCCATCTAAACATGAGCAGGAACTTCTTTACTTTGAGGATGATGGAGCCCTGGACCAGGCTGCCTAGAGAAGTTGTGGAGTCTCTGTCTCTGGAGTCATTCAGAACCCATCTGGATGCTGTCCTGTGCAACCTGCTGTAGGTGAACCTGCTTTGGCAGGGGGATTGGACTCCAGAGGTCCATTCCAACTGCCATTGCTCTGTGATTCTCTGTAGAACAGGAAAACAAAACATAATCATCAACACTTTAGAAAATCAAAGATCAGTTTCCTCCCCAAAGGTAACAAAAAGCACAGTTGCATATATTTTTTTTCAGAAAAAAATGTTGATGAGAGTAATTAATTTGTGGTGTTTTCATTGGAAAGAGAATTCAGCAAAGCATTTTGAGGTTGATGTAATCTAGAAGCGGATGAGCTAAAGAGATGATGTTGGAATGTTCCTCTCTGTTTGACATGGTATCAGATACCAGTCTTAGAGCTCACATGGGAGTGTGTATCAAGAGTTTATCACAGATGGGAATCTCAGGGAGGATTGGGAGGAAATTAGCCTATGCTCTGCTCATTGATTTCTTGAAGTGCTACTGATCAGTGAGCTTTGCAGCCTGGAGGTCAGCCCTGAACAGGGGTATCCTGCTGGAAAACACTAAGCCAGGGGACAGATTAAGTGGAAGCTTTTGGGAATTTCAGGACCTCCAGGTGTGTGCTGCTTTTTGCTGTTAAGATTATGTCTCAGCATAGCTGGTGATCATTGATAGGAAATAGTTGGCAGAGATTGAGTTGGAAGCTTTCAAAAATGCCTGTTGGCTACAATTCATATGGTAGAGAATGATGATTACAGCAGGAGTCTGGATATGAGCAGCCCCTTTCTGATCTGAGGCAACACTATTTTCATAGAATGGTTTTGGTTGGAAGGCACCTTAAAGATCATCTAGTTCCAACTCCCCTGGCATTGGCAGGGTCACCTTCCACTAGACCAGGTTGCTCAAGGCCTCATCCAACCCAGCTTTGAACACTTCCAGGGAGAGAGCATCCATAACCTCCCTGGACAGTCTGTTCCAGCATCTCCCCACTCTCACTGAAAAGAATTTCTTCCTAATCCCCAGTCTAAATCTGCTCTCCTATAGTCCTGAAAGGCTGCTGTAAGGTCTCCTTGGATTGTTCTTTTCACATCCCTCTCCTCAATTTCCACCTTCTGTGGGATATTCACCACCTGCTTTACCTTTTTCTTCTAGTCACTTTCCCTGTTTTTCCTGTAGCAATTGTTTTGTTTTCTCTGAGTAAACAACTTCAACCTTGCTGACAGGAGGAAGTTCTGCACCAGCCAGGGAAGGAGGCTGAGATTCATAGATTCATGGAATTGTTTGGATTGGAAGAGACCTTTAGATATTATCCAGTTCCAACCTCCCTGGCATTGGCAGGGACACCTTCCACTAGACCAGGTTGCTCAAGGTCTCATCCACGCTGGCCTTGAGCACCTAAAGGGAAGGAGCAGCCATGACCTGCCTGGACAACCTGTTCCAGTGTCTCACCACTCTTATTGTAAAGGTACAAACAGCCCCACTGATTGCAGTGGAACTTGCTCAGCATCAACTTCCCAATGAAATCCAAATGTTTGAAGTTCTGCATAACTCTTTGACAGTCATTTTATATATCTAGTAGAAGTTTTGTTTCCTGGCTATATACACATTCCAGCCACACTCTGTGGGGTCACTGGAAAATCAATTTAAACCATTTAAAACTGTTATTTGGGGTGCCACAAGCATTCAGTGACTTGTGCCTTGCAGAGTAGAAGATGATTATCCTCTGCAGTAGCTTGTAACAGGAATAGTTCTCAAAGCTATCGCTTGAACTGACTCTTTGAACCTATTCTCTGTTGTATTCAACTTCCTGGTGCTTTCTGTTAAAGGTGCATTTGTTTCTCTAATCAGCCAGTTTCTATCTGCCAGCAATATATTTAATGTAGTGTCAAACACAGTTGAGCTGAGAAGTGAAAGCTTGTTTTGGTGTAGTTTTCTGGCAGCCATTATTGCTGTCAGAGGGAAGCACAGCAAAGCCAAGCTCAAACGGAGCCTTTCAGCGATAACAAACTGCTTTGTCTGTTTGTTTTGGCCTAATGTTCTTCCCTTGGTTACAAAGCTCTTGTAAGCATGTGCTGAGTAACAGACATTTAAAACCGTGCTAGATCAGGAAGATCAGCTTAGAGGATCAGATCAGAGCATCCAAAGGGCTCAGGAGGGTTGACAGCATCGTTTGTGGTTTATGAACAAGGGTATCAGTGGTGGAATTGGTGTCATGTGTGGATTGAGACAGGAAAGCCACAGCATTCCTGGGAGCTATTTACTGCAGTTACAGCTGATGTCTTCTGTGGAGCTGCAGGTTCCTGGTTACTAAATCGACAAAGACAGTAGAAGCTTGCTAATTATCATTATTAACCCCTAAGTCTGATTGCTTACATGGAGAGGGAAAAAAAACCCCAGTAAAATAGAACCGGATCCAAAGATTTCTCCCTTGCTTTGTCACAAGGCAGTGGACACTGAAAACACAGGCAGGGTGAAAGAATTGAGGCTTTTCAGATTCACAGATTGCATTGGTTTGGAAGGGATCTTCAAAGGTTATTTTGTCCAACATCCCTGCATTGAGCAAAGATGCCTCCAGCTAGGTCAGGCTGCCCAAGATCAAGTCTGATCTTGTATGTCTCCAGGGTCAGAGACAGATCTGCACCCCTGGACAGCCTGTTCCAGTATTCTACCACTGAAAAAGGCCGAGCAGGTGCTCAAACATTTGTCTGTTTTTCTGGCAGGATGGAGAAGAAGAAAATTCGGATGAAATCCAAGGGAGCTGCTCCCAACCTCCTGAGGGCACTGCATTCTCTGTACCAGTTCGGTCACCTCTGCGATGTGACCGTTCACACACAACATCTGGGAATCCAGGAAGAATTTCTGGTTCACAAAGCTGTCTTGGCAGCTTCCAGCAACTATTTCAAGGGACTTTTCCTGCACAATGAAATGCTGGACACCAAGAATTGCACAGTGACTCTGCAAGACATTTACAAGGAGGAGTTCACCTCCTTCCTGGAGTTCGTTTACACTGCAGAAGTGGAGATTGAGGCGGAAAAGCTGCAGCGGATGAAAGAAATAGCTGAAAGACTTGAATGCAAGGATTTACTTGACATCTGTGAAGAAGTGAAAGCAGAGGGCAGGAAGGGTTTGGATTTGAGCCTCCATCTGAAAGGGCAGCTGTGTGAAAATGGTGGGGCACCCTGGGCTCACATTCAGCAAGAGGAGAACCGCAAACAGAGTAACTCTTCCACAGCCATGGCAGTACCTGTGCAGAGGAAACTTTGGGATAGGCAGAAGCATAACAAGTTACTGTCTGGCTGTGAGCTCATTGAAGGCCAGCCAGCAAGCCTGGAGCAAGAGGACACTGCTTTCCCAGGCCCAAAATCCAGGACAATGAAGCTGCTGAAGTGCAGCAAGACACATAACACCAGAACCAGGCTCAGTATGGATCTTGTTAGTCTGGAAAATGAGACCAGTCGTTCTCTCCTACGTCAGAGTGGAGAGGAAGCCTGTGTAGTAACCAAGAATGCTCTGCTTCAGCAGTGGGAAGATGAAAAGAGCTTAATGTCCAAATTCTCCAGAAAAACAGAACACAGAAAGTCCCCACGGCATGTGGCTGAAGTTCTGCCACAGATTGCTTGTGAGAAGTGCAGTGAATCCTTCCAGCTTATCAAGCAGTACCAAGCCCATGTGGAGCTTGAGCACCATGTCAGTCTGGCTGTCCAGTACTGCTGCAACAGCTGTCAACAGCTCTTCTCCACACACCAGAACCTCCACCAGCACCTCCTCGCTGCTCACAGTGATGAGCAGGGCTTCTTTTGCCTTTTCTGCAACAAGAGGTGTAAGAGCCAGAAGGACATTGATGAACACATCTGCAGGGTGCACGAGAAGAAAGGGGATGCTCAGGCCTGCCCCTACTGTGACAAGCTCATCAGTTCCAAGTGCGGCCTGACAGTCCACATCCGGACCCACACCGGGGAGAAACCCTACCAATGCCAGCACTGCCCTGCCAGCTTTGCTCAGAGGTCTGCTTACAACACTCACACGAGGTACAGCATTCCTGGCATCCATGCACTGGGATAAAAGCCTTCCCAAAGTCCTTGCTATTTTAGTTCCAGAATTTCTCAGATCTGATCAGAAGCATTAACCAGTACGGATTAGGAGGTTGATGTACTGGAAAGCAGCTTCATGGAGACGGGCCTTGGAGTCCTGGTGGACAAATTATCCACAGGACAGCAATGTGCCCTTGTGGCCAAAAAGGCCAATGGTATCCCAGGGTGCATTAAGAAGAGTGTGGCCAGCAGGTCAGTGGAGGTTCTTCTGCCCCTTTACTCTGCCCTGGTGAGACCATAGCTGGAGTATTGTGCCTGGTTCTGGGCTCTCCAATTCAGAAGGGACAGGGATACACAAGTAAAGGTCCAACAGAATCACAGAATGGAGAGGGTTGGAAGGGACCTCTGAAGATCACCCAGTCCAGCCCCCCTGCCAAAGCAGGATCACCTAGGGCAGGTAACACAGGAGCACATCCGATGAGTCATGAAAGTCTCCAGAGAAGGAGACCCCACAGCCTCTCTGGGCAGCCTGCTCCAGGGCTCCAGCACCCTCACTGTAAAGAAGTTTTTTTCTTCTGTTGAGGTGGAACTTCCTGTGTTGCAGCCTGTATCCATTGCCCCTGTCCTGTCACTTGACACCATTGAATTTGTACTTCTCTTGATGTAAGTCCACAATTTCTTACCTTTCCAGGATGGCTCTGGAAGAAAATGTCCAGTCCATCCCATGTTACTATTTAGGTGACAAATACCAAGAAAAGACCCCATCCTTGATAAATTGAGACCTTTTAATTGTCTTTCCAACTCTATGTGGAATTTGCCTGTAGTTCATGAATGATTAAAAGGAAATGACTCTCCCTCCAAGGCAAACATGTTTGAATTGGAAGAAACCTATTGAAGCTGTGCTGTTTTTTATTTGTTTTAACAGAAAAATCCATGAGTCTAGGCAAGAGAGGGAGCTTCTGCCTGTCTACTGGATGGTGGTTTCACCTGTGCGTAGACCAAACGTGACAAGCTGTGACAAGGACCCTGAAAGAGAGACGTGGAGTGCGACAGCAGAGCCTGAAAGACAAAAACGTGTGAGGAACAAAGAGGCCATGAGATGTGAGGAAGGACCTGGGGGTTCATCTGAGCCCAAAGCAGACTGTAGCAATGAGCAAGAGATACAGAAACAGAAGGAAACTGAAAGAAGAAGTGAAGAAGGGGGTGAGGAAGACAAAGGTGAAATGAATGTGAAGGGCGAGGAGGAGGCAGAAGATGAAGCAGGCTGTTCAGAATTTGAGGGCAGAGATAACGAGGAGGTCTGCACTGACAAGGAGGATGAGGAACGCTCCAATGAGAGGGATCAGCAAGGATGCGGATCAGGTGAAGAGTTTCAGATACAGAAGGTGCATAGGAGGGGTGTGCATAAGAAGTCTGCCTACACCATAAGGTGCGAGAAGTGTCACGAGCAGTTCGTCTCACGCAAGAAGTACGTGGACCACTGCCGCGACGTCCATCAGTGCCTGCCTGGCAAAGTCTATCAGTGTGACGTCTGCAGCAAGTCCTTTGCCAGTTACAACAGCTGGAAGGAGCACCGAGCCTGCGTCCACACCGAAGAGAGGCACTTTGCCTGCGGCCTTTGCAGCGCCACTTTCAAAAGGAAGCGCGACGTGCGCAGCCACTGCGCGCGGAAGCACGAGGGCAGGGCCAAGCGGCCGCTCTGCTCCGTCTGCGGGAAGATCCTCAGCTCCCGCACGGCCCTGGTGTTCCACATGCGGACGCACACAGGAGAGAAACCTTACGAGTGTTCCGTTTGCCACTCCAGGTTTGCTCAGCCCTCCCAACTGAAGATCCACACCAGGTCAGCCTACAGTACTCAGTCTCCTGTTCCTGCTCCCTGCATGCCTGCTGCCCTTTGGTGTTTCTTTTTACTCCTCCAATTTCCCACTTGTAATGGGTTAGAGTGGATCCCTCCCCTAGTAGAGTAAATTCACTGCAACTCAGAATTTAGAAAGTCAGGAAAAATGAATTTGTGTTTCTTATAGCTTAAATATAACAGTATAAAGAGAATAAACTACTACAGAATATAATAACCTTAAAGAAGATGGGGATGAGGTCAAGTGGCAGCAAAGCAGCAGCTAGACAGCAGTGGGGGAAGATAGCAGCGGGTACAGCAGAAGCAGCAAAGGAGAAGATCCAAGCTGTGCTTCCAGACATAAAGCTTTTGATACTCCAATGAAATTATATTGTTGTAATTTTATGGCCTATCCCTGGAACGTTCACCTAGAATCATAGGATGGTAAGGATGGAAGGGACCTCAGAGATCATCCAGTTCCACCCCCCTGCCATAGGCAGGGACATTTCCCGCTAGAACAGGTCACTCAAGGCCTCATCCAACCT
>VWYK01013494.1:1520-26374 GCA_013399775.1 Semnornis frantzii
GGTTTTTGTTTGGGTTTTTTTGGGGGGGTGTTTTTGGGTTTTTGTGGGTTGGGTTTTTGTTTGTTTGTTTGTTGGTTTTTTGGTTTTTTGAACTGTGAGTTATGCAAACACTTGGGGGAAAAAAGAGCATCATAGTGTCCCTGACAGAGGGAAGATTTTGCAAACAGCAGTTATTGCTTAGGATGCCCGTGGGGAATGCATGGTTATGCAAACTAGTGCCCCAAAGAGGAAACATCCTGTAATTCCTTTAGCATAACACAAACAGCAAAAGAAGCACAGCTGAAGCTCTCTTAGGGCAGAAAGCTTCCTTAACAACAACAACAACAACTTACAAACTATCTTTTTTTTTTTTTTCATTTCCACTCTTGTTGCTCTGCCAGCAAAGAGGTGGCAGAGTCTCTTTCATCCTGATGAAACACCATAGAAAAGGATATATCTTACTTTTTTTTTACTACCTTTGATCTTTTGTTGGTTCTTCAGGTTCACTTAAGTTGCATATACCAAGATTATAAAAAAACATCTGACCTTTCTGAATCGACTTCCTCCCTCTGCTGTTGTTGCATGGAGGTTGCCTGAGAACGGATATTTTTGTCTGTGGCTTGTAAAGTGGCTCACTGTGTTTAGTTAGGTATCTTGAGAGATTTTGTTGCAGTTTTCCTTAAGACATAAGTGTAGATTTAATCGACAATGGCTTTAAAAGTGACTGTGGAAGTTTTCATGAACCTCAACTGAAACAGATCTGTTACAAACTTTACCAAATAAAATATGTTTCCAGACAATTGTGATAAAGTGCTTACAGTCTTTTCTGATGGATGCACTATTTGTACTTGCTGGGCCTCAAGTATCTGCTTTCATACACATCTTGGGAGCAGTATGTTGAAAGTCTCTCTTTGATGCATTGCAGGATCCTGAGGATGCTGCTGTGCCTGCTGGGCAGAGGAGGGCCTGGTGCTGGTGCATGTGCTTTGGCTTGGCTTTTATGCTGGCTGGTGTGATCCTGGGTGGTGCCTATCTGTACAAATATTTTGCATTTCAGGTAAGTCAAATACATTTTGTTATGGGAGGGACATGTTTTTCTCTGTTAGGCCTTACATTTAGAAGAGGAGTAACAGGCTAAACCAAATAGCATTGCTACTCCCATTCTTATCTTTTTAAAACTTCAGTTTTTCTGGAGGCAAAGTGTATTGCTTCCTCTGAAGATAGCAGGAACAAAGGTGGGAAACAAAAGAGAGCAAGGCTTCTGAAAACCTTACTTTGCAGAGAAAGAATTATGTCTAAACGGGACTTCAGTTTAGGAACCCCAGGAGTGTCCCAGATTTTCACCTACTGACCCTTGGAAAGCCTCCTTGTTTGACCCCAGGGTTCCTGGATGCATCGGATACTGTCAATGCACACGGAAGGGACTGCTTAGCAAAGCAGTGCAGTGACTCTCCTTAGACTCCACCTTCCCAGCCTCCAGAAGGATAAGAAATACAGGCCCTGGAGGGGACTTGGGAGAAGCACAGTCAACATGGTCATGCGCTGTCAGGTTGAATCTACACTGACAAGATTAGACTGTCTGACAAAATGTATTTTCAGTCTTTAAGAAATGTCACTGCTGCAAGAGGAGCTGTGTGAAGGCAGGAAAGTGGAACTTTTACCTTAAACATGGAAGAGCTGAATTAAATAGTGTCTTCCTTGGACAAGAGCTCAGTGCATCCAGTTCTACCCAGTGACAATTTTCCCCAAGTGGTGTGAGCACACCCTCCCTCCTTCAGAAACTGCTGGGGTTGCAAGGTTCACAGGGTCAGAAAAAGAGAGTATAAGCAAAATGTGAATCCCTCTAGCCCACTGGTTAATGCATATAATTTACAAGGTAGAAATTCTGTGTTCTTCCTGTCAGGATTTCCTTGCCCCCCCCTCCTACCTTCCTCATTTTAGTGGCTGCTAATGTGGAAGGCATAGTGATTAAAATTAGAAATTCTAGCTGAACCTGCAGTTTATGGTCTCTTTGGCCATTATGTTAGCCTGATTTACAGGGGAGCAGTAGCATTGCAAATGATGCTTAAACAGCACAGCCTATCTTGGTGGATTAACAAGTTCAAAGTGGCTGAGTGCCTGCTGCATTACTCGCGTGTTTCATCTGTGCTTAGCACCACAGCACTCCACCTTTTGTACGCCAGCTAGCTGAAATTGAAAGTGCTGTTTATCAGATCTGTGTTGAAGGAAGCATTCAGGAATTGAGCTAACATTGTACTGAAGACAGGTTTTCAATGTCAGGCTTTAAATTGATGACATTTAAAGTAAGTTGTATGCTTCTACAGCTATCTGGCCTACAAATATTTGGCCTTTCAGCCTGGAAAAAAGAAGCCTTCGAGGAGACCTTATAGTAGCTTTCCAGTATCTGAAGGTGGCCTACAGGAAGGCTGGGGAGGGACTATTGACAAGGTCTTGTAATGACAGGACAAGGGGCAGTGGGTTTGAACTGGCAGAGGGGAGATTTAGAGTGGATGTTAGGAGGAAGTTGTTTGCAGTGAGGGTGGTGAGGCACTGGCACAGGTTGGCCAGGGAGGTTGTGGCTGCTCCCTCCCTGGAGGTGTTGAAGGCCAGGTTGGAGGAGGCCTTGAGTGAGATGTACTGGTGGGAGGTGTCCCTGCCTATGGCAAGAGGTTGGAACTAGATGATCCTTGAGGTCCCTTCCAACCTTAGTATTCTTTGATTCTATGATTAAATTTGGTATATGACTTCTGATTCAGGACTTTATTTTACTCTCCATTTAGGTAATCTTCCGTGTGTACTGTGACAGAAGGACACAACTTGGTTAATTTTTATTTTATTATCACTTCTTGTCTTCTAAAACTCTTTAAATTGTTATAGAAACAGACTTTCAAAACTTCTGAAACCTTGCAGAACTAAGGAACTTCACAGAATAATTTAGGTTGGATGGAAACTTATCTGGGCCAACTGCTATAAGCAGGACCAAATTCAGAGTTCAACTTGTTTTTTAAGGGTGATTTGCATGACCAGTTTCAATGTTTTAAATTGTAATTATTGACTGCAGGTAAATAATAATTTAATAATAATATGCATGCATATAGATGTAAGAACTTCATTGCCTTTCTAAAAATAAGAGGTAATGTGCCACAGAAAAAACAAACCAAAATTGGAAGCAAAATTGAAGGCTTGATTTTAAGAACCTGCTATTGGGATCCTATTTTCCTTGAATTCAAGGGCATGAATTTTATCCATGGTCCTGTTGTAGGCAGCAACTGGCTTCTACTTTGGTGTATGAATCAAATGAAAAGGAAAACATTTCATCTAGCCTGACAACTTTTTCTTTTCCACAGTGCTTTGAGAATATTAGTTGTAAACTTCTAACAAAGGTATTGATTTTTTTTTTGTTACTGGGTTGTTTACTGTTTTTAGCAGGGTGGTGTGTATTTCTGTGGAATAAAGTACATTGAAGATGGCTTAAGTTTACCTGAGCCTGGGGCAGAGGCTCAGAGTGCTCGCTACCACACAATTGAGCAAAATATTCAAATCCTGGAGGAGGAAGATGTTGAATTTATCAGTGTGCCAGTCCCTGAGTTTGCTGATAGTGATCCTGCTGATATCGTCCATGACTTCCACCGGGTAAGAGAGATTTCTGGAGGACTGGAAAGCATTTAAAACTTGAAAAGTGTTCCCCCTCAGTCAGCCTGATAAATGTACTTTCTAATTATTGTCATGGGGGAAAGTGGAGGGTGGAGGAGGCAGCAGAAATGTTTTGATGAGCAGCAGGCTGCAAGCAGTTATTAACCGGGCATACAAAGTACAGCGTTATACAATCATCATGAGGTAGTTTGTAAACCACCATTGGCAAATACAGTTCTGTTTTTAGAAAGGGAAAGAAACTTGGAGCTATTTCCTTTTCTTAGTATGAGGAAATAAAGAGAATATAGTTCTTGGTATTCACCAAGTTAGAATTTGATGAACTGCTGTGGTGCCAAGGAACATTCAGGAAAAGGGCTGTCTTAGCTTTGACCTCAACATCCAGGAGCTGATGGTGTCTGACATCACCAGATATATTCAAGCATCCCTGAGAGATGCTCTCCTAGCATAGCTCAAAAACCCCAAAGCAGAAATGGAAGAAAGCATGGAAGAGAGCTTACTTTCCAGATGGTCTTGTAATGACAGGACAAGGGGCAATGGGTTTAAACTGGCAGAGGGGAGATTTAGACTGGATGTTAGGAGGAAGTTGTTGGCAGGGAGGGTGGTGAGACACTGGCACAGGTTGCCCAGAAAGGTTGTGGCTGCTCCCTCCCTGGAGGGGTTGAAGGCCAGGTTGGAGGAGGCCTTGAGTGAGCTGTGCTAGTGGGAGGTGTCCCTGCCTCTGGCAGGGGCTTGGAACTAGCTGATCCTTGAGGTCCCTTCCAACCTTACCGTTCTATGATTCTATAGGAAGCCTATCAGACACTAGATCTTCCTTGGGCATCACAGGCTGCTATGATTCTTAAAGTCACTGTTGTACTAGGATATTAAAGCATTTTCAGCTTTCAGTTTCTTCCTTTTTTTGTTGTTTTTTTAGGAGCAGCTTTGATTTTGGTAGGAATCACAGCAATAAATTTTTGCAAAGGCACTTGACAGGCCTACAGCTGTTGGTATTAATGACAGCTGTAAAACAATTAGAAGCTCTTCTTTTCTGAGTCAGAGTCAGTCTGATGGAAGCTGTCTGATAGCAATGAAATGTTTTCAGGAAGCTAAATTTTTGTGAATGTTTGAAGACTTTTCCAAACAGCTTTTTAAAGGGAGGCTGAAAAAGAGTAAGGAAACGTCCTATTTTTTTATGCAAACTTCAGAGTTTGAAGTTTTCCAGGCAAAATGAGTGCTATCTATCAAATATTCATAACCAGATTTGGAGGAAAACATTGCTTGCTTAAGCTATGTAATTTAAAAACATTCCTGAATATATTTAGGGAGCTTCTCTTAAGAGTTAGAGCAAAACCTCTAAAGAATGAAGACCAGGAAGAAAAACAAAAAACAAAAAAAAAAGGGCAAGCAATATGTAAGAAATTAATAGGAACAAGATGATATTAGAAATTTAGCTTAGTGCTGGATGGGTTAAAGGCTTTACTCTAAAGGTCAGTGCAAGGATCGTTTACATAGACACAGCACTTAACTCCTATGTAATGAGATTGATTAGTTGCACTGATGATTGGTGTTCTAGTACTATTTTAACTTTTGGGCTCTTGGTACTTGGTATTTTATATATTTCTGCAGCCTTAGAGCTTTGCAGCAGCTGGAGATAATGTCTTCTTTAGCAAGAACAGATGCAGTAAAACACAGCTCACTGAACAGAACCACAAGATTCATCAGGATAATTCCCTGGGCTTTTATATCTGTTTTTATAAAATGATAGCAAAAATTGCAGTTCAGCTACCACAAAGGCAGTAATTTGGCTATGAATAATCATTAACAGTTCAAGTCAGCAGTATTTTTGAAAGCAAAAGTTGGGGGTTTTTTTTGTTGCATTGTCTTAGAATCATACAATGGCTTAGGCTGGAAGAAACCTTAGAGGTCATCTATTCCAACCTCCCTGCTATGGGCACGGAAACTTTTCTGTAGCAGTATTTTTTTCCTTCTGTATTTTGTTGTTGCCAGCAGCATTTTCTCTTTACACTATAACAAAATGCAAAAGAAAGCAAGATTTTTGCCCTCTTGCTTCATGATACAGGCACTAAGAATAAATGAATACTGTACTTGATTCCCTAACAAGACAGATGCACCTTTGTTATGCCATTATTGTGGTGTATTTGAACTGCTGCTTTGCACTAATCCCAGTCATAGATTTAAACTCGCTCATCAAGACTGCTTTTTATTTCTACATTTACTTGAATGTGGAGATAAATTATTTACAAAATACTCCACAAATTGGAGTATTTTGGACAGGCTTTACAGTGAACAAAATAATTTGAGGAAACAGTGTGAGGCAATAGCAGTTTAGCAAAATCTGTGTGTGAATTTATTTCCTCAACAGAGACTCACTGCCTATCTTGACCTTAGCCTGGATAAGTGCTATGTGATTCCTCTGAACACTTCGGTCGTTATGCCGCCAAAAAATTTCCTGGAGCTGCTCATCAACATCAAGGTACAGTTAAATCATAAGTCATTTGTTCTTACAACAGGGAAAGATGAGGAATTTTTCTTTTGTTGCCTCTCAGAACTCTGACAGTTACACAAGGCATGTGTTTGAAAGTTAAACTGATCGCTACAGATCTGTGCAAAGAGAAAAAAGGTCTAGAAACTTCTTAATTATAATAATGAAGAAATTACCAATACAGAGGAAGAAAAACTTTATTTCATTCTTTGATGCTACAAATTTGATTGCCAAAATCGTGTAAATGTGGTGTACCTAGGCTATTTGATAGTAATCTCTGTGGTTTTCAGTCTATAATCCATTGTGACTGAAGTTTCCATAAAGCATGTATGCACCGGGCTAAGACTGGTTAGCTGAGAGGATTAAAGTAGATACACTGGGAAATCCTTTTAACATGGACATTGTTTAAAGAATAAGCCCTTTGGGTCAGTGCCTGCTTTGAACTGATCCTGTGTCTTGAGGATGATGTACATGAGGTGTGCCAGATCCATTCTGTGTTCTCAGGGAATTAGATGTGGCAGTAGATGTGATGGACTAGCACTGGATGTGAGGTCACGAGGCTTCCAGCATCCTTAAAACGGATCTTCTTGTTCCCAGGGAGGTTTTGTAGGATGAGAATTTGGACTGCGTGATTAGCAAAACCCATTTAAAAGCAAGAGGGGTTTTAGTGTAGCCAGATTTCTAGTTCTTTTTAAGCCTCAGTGTCCTTAAAAACAAAGACCCTGAAAAGGACTGAGACACTGCCGTCACTGAACAACCAAACATGAGTTTTCAGTATGGTGTTGTGGCAACTCTGAATCCCTTCCCAGCAGGGTTTGATAATTGAACATTGCTGCCTAGCCTGTGGTGCTGGTGCTGGCTGGTTTGCTTGTCACTACCACTGGGACATGCTGTTCTGTCAGTAGTAGTAACTGAGTGAAATGCAATGGCCTGTGAAATTGAGGAGGCCAAAACAGATCATCTAATGGGACCTCTTACTGATTTAATATGAATCAGTTTTATCCTTTTAACTCTTAATGTATGTGTGGTTTTAATGCAGAGTTAAGTAGTATTTACCTTGGTTTTCAGCCTTCTGGTTTCTTTGCAGAACAGCAAAACACTCTGGATGGGGAAGATAACCTAATTTCTGTATAAGATCTGGGGAGAGTGTCTTAAGTTTTATTTTACTGGGTGTTTGCAACTTCAGAATTGTTAGTACAGTCTTTCAAACAAGGCTTTGGAATTAGGACTCCAGGAACCATTTTAGCCATTTCTGAGTGGTTTGTGTATATAAATAAAACCTGTGTGAAAAATGACTTCACAAGTAAGTCCTCTGCTGCTTTTTTTTTTCCTGCATATTTTGAGACTATTTATCTGCACTTTCCTTTCCTGTCCATAAAGATGAGGTGTTCTCTGTAAAACTCAGCAAACACCCCCCCCCCTTTTTTTTTTTAATTTTGTATATGTTGTTTTGTTTCCATCTTTAGTTCACAGAAACTCCACTATTGAAATCTGTTCACTTCCTAGTTTATCATTAGGACTAAATCAAATATGCTTGGTTTACAAGTAAGAGGATAACCAAGCATCATGCATTTAACTGAAAATCTGTGCAAAAGCAAACTATTTTGATCATTGTCTCTAACAGTGAGTGTCCTAATTTTATGAGACATCTGTTTAGTTCTTACTGCATTAACAAAAAGCTGTGAGCATTTGAAGCCTCAGAAAATCAGGCTAAATGTTTTGGGGAAATCTGGGAAACTATTCTGCACAAGCACAAAGTGAGTACATTTCTGTTCCTTATCCTGCAGTCACACTGGTCACACAAGGAGAAAAATGTGTGAAATCGAAGTGTTCCTTAAAATGAGCTCTGAATATGTGTAGAGGACATTTTATAAAAATGGAGGTGTTCTGAGCTGTTTTGGTTTTTAAGAAAAGTGATAATTTTAACCTGAGGAACTACACTTCTATAGATTGATACAATCTACTTAAATATGCAGACTGAAAGGCCTCCTTTCCCTGGGAAGCAAGGCTGAAACTCAGGTATATTTTTGTAGCCACCTCGTTCCCTTTGTTGAGACAGCTGCCTGATTTCCACTGTGTGTGATGCACAGAACATCTCAAAGATGATGATGATAATTGTGGCTGGTACTAGATCCCAGCTAGGTAACTGCTCCTGCAGCAGCTGGGCAGATGAAATTCCTGCACTGAGATCCATCTTCTCCTATGCCCCTCAAGGAGGGCCAACAAGGACAGATTTGGCAGTGGTCTGGCAGGTCATGAGGAGTATCCTCACAGGCTGCCCTAGGGTAGCCCTGTCAGTGCACTGTACTGCTGCTTTGCTCTGGGGCTCCCTTGGGATTCTCTCCCGAAGTTCAAGAGACCCAGGATTAAGAGACAGTAATTTACAGAGATGTAATTGCCAAATAATGAGTGGAATAATTTGGGAGTGTGAAGTCTTTCAAGCTCTTAAAGAAAAAAAAAAAATCTGTTGTTTTCATCGTAGTGTGTGCTGAAGAAATTGTTCATAGTTGAAAGGAATTTAATACAGTCTGTCCTTTCTTTGCTGATGAGAATAGCATTTCATCAGCTTCTCACGATGTCATCTGGACTGAAAAGAGAGTCTTATTATGCAAGGGGAATTTCAAGTTGTTTATTGTCAGTAAAAAAATACAGTGATCTTTTGCCACAGAAATTGAATTTGTTTCCATAATAAATGATCATTTTATTTTTAGAAAGCAAGTAACACCACCTCTGCTGCCACGAATAAGAATCACATCAACAGGATTTCTTAAGTATGATGATTTACTAGAGGCAAGATTAGGAAATCAGCTGATAGTTAAGTGTGTGCATCTTCAGCTGCATGTGGTGAGGTGTGCACAGAGCCATATTCCTCCATCATTTTGGCTGTGCCGGAGTAGCACCGAAGGGGCTAGAAAAGCCTTTGCATGTCATCATGGCTGTACTCTTTTTCAGTGCGTTGCCTTAAAACACCCAATATACCACCACAGCTTTCTAATACCTTGCCATATAAACAGATGTGGGAGTTGCCATAAAAAATTTATGGGGCTAGATGGTCTCATCTTGCATTTGGCTTGAGATTGTGACCTAGGCTGTGACTATGCTCAAGGCTTCCCAAATCCTGTAGACTGCAGCTGGCATTCTTCATCAACAAGAGTATCTCCATGTAGAACATGCTTCTGCCAACTCCTGTTTGGAAGTAGTTCCCACTGCAGTCTCAGAGGGCTGGAACAGCTCTCCTATGAGGACAGGCTATGAGAGTTGTGGCTCTTCAGCCTGGAGAAGAGAAGGCTTCGAGGAGACCTAAGAGTAGCCTTCCAGTATCTGAAGGGAGCCTACAGGAAGGCTGGGGAGGGACTATTGACAAGGTCTTGCGATGACAGGACAAGGGGCAATGGGTTTAAAGTGGCAGAGGGGAGATTTAGAGTGGATGTTAGGAGGAGGTTCTTTGCAGTGAGGGTGGTGAGACAGTGGAACAGGTTGCCCAAGGAGGTTGTGGCTGCGCCCTTCCTGGAAGTGTTGAAGGCCAGGCTGGAGGAGGCCTTGAGTGAGCTGTACTAGTGGGAGGTGTCCCTGCCTCTGGCAGGTGGTTGGAACTAGATGATCCTTGAGGTCCCTTACAACCTTACCTTTCAATGATTCTATTGGGCTCTTTTTAATTAGGTGAAAACTTTGGATGAGAAGTGCAGGCCTGATCCATGACAGTGAGTGGTACTGGAAGGAGACATTTCTTCTGCACTGAAAACTGATGTTATTGTAGCAGGAGGGTGGTGAACATATGCATCAGTGAAAGTTTTGTTACCTTTTTGAATATATTTCTGTAGGGCAGTGCATCCATGTTTATATATTTAGGATAAAATTCTGTCAGTTCCATGTATTTGAAAGTATTCAAAGATGTGTCACAGCCATGTTAAAGAAAAACACTGCCAAGCGTTTATTGTGTACTTAGAGCACGAAGAGACGGCTTTTGACAGAGCTGTTATATTTTTATTCAACAGGCTGGAACGTACTTGCCTCAGTCCTACTTGATTCATGAGCAGATGATTGTTACTGATCGCATTGAGAATGTGGATCAGCTGGGATTCTTTATTTACCGCCTCTGCCGTGGCAAGGAGACATACAAACTACAGCGCAAAGAGACCATGAAAGGTAAATGTTCCTCTGGCAATTTTTTTCTTTTGGATTGCCAGAAAGTTCAGTGCCACTTGAATTCAATAAATAGGCTTGATTGTGTTGAAAGGAAGTACTCTTATTAAAGCAAGGGTTGCTTATTGCAGTAACTGGCTCTGTGGGCTTAAGTACAATCTGATAGTTTCTGTGTAGGTATGGAAATAAGTCATTTTATTGTGCAAAAGTGCTCAAGGCCCCAGTGAGCTAGGAGTTGCTAAAATGCATGGAGATGCTTTCTGGGGTTCAGGCTTTCATTGTGTTTGTTTTTATTTTTTTTAATCTTGTTTCTTGACCTATCCCACCACAACAAAGAAAAATCTTTAATATATGAGAAGCCATAACCTTGTAGTCCAAGTACAGAACTGCAAGTTCATCTTTTTGAGGACATTGAGGTCTTGGACTGTGTCCAGAGAAGGGTAGTAAAGCTGGTGGTCTAGAGAGACCTTATGAGGAGCAGCTGAGGGAACTGGGATTGTTTAGTCTGAAGAAGAGGAGGCTGAGAGGACACATCATTGCTCTCTACATCTACCTGGAAGGAGGTCGTAGTAAGGTGGGAGTTGGTCTCTTGTCCTAAATAACAGGCGATAGGATGAGAGGAAACTGCCTCAGGTTGTACCAGGGAAGGTTTAGATTGGATATTAGGAAAAAAAATATTTACTGCAAGAGTGGTCAAACATTGGAACAGTCTGTCCAGGGAAGTGGTGGAATCACTGTCCCTGGATATGTTCAACAAACATATAGACATGGCACTTCAGGACATGGGATTAATAGGCATAGTGCTATTGGGTTGACAGTTGGATTTCATAATCTTAGAGGCTATTTTCCAACCTTAATGATTCTATTCTATGATTAAAGAAATTCATCAGTGAAATGTAAGCACGAGTTGTTGTAGCAGAAGAATTGTAGTGCTTGACACTTGTTATGGAAAACATTTGAAAACTACCATTTGGAAGAGTCTTGACAACCTATTAAACACTGCCTTAAAATCTTCACTCCAGTTTCCTGCTTTCTAAAAAGCTGTATGCGATGTGCAAGCGCACACAGAAGCAGTTTAACTCCTTTAGTCATACTGCTGGACCTGACTGCTTGGGAAGCAAGAAAAAGAAATGCATTTTCTAAAAATAATTCTGAAGACTGTTTTAAAATGAAAAGGTTGAAATGCAAAATCACATTAAAAATTCAGTATGCTGATCTTATGGTAATAAATAAATGGTAGGCACAGGTTGGCAGTGAGCATAGGTTGGCAGTGAGCGTTAGCTGAGCTCAAATTTGGTTAAATGCTGTTTTCTCTAATTCTAAGATGTTTAAATGCTACTAGTCTTTTTCTTTTTGCCTACAGCGGTTTATTTCTTTGCTGTTCCTTTTCTTGTATCCTCACAAGTGTTTTTCTGGCTGCACAGAGAGGGAGTTCAGGAAGTGATTTGAGTTAAAACTAGCCAGTGGAGGTTTTTGGCAGGTTGGTTTTAACTAACCCACTACTGCAGTTTGTTTCCTTGCACCTTCAGGATTGTTATGAATGCATGCTTACATGTGTTTGCCCTGAGGAGAGGGGGATTGAAGAGATAGTTCTGATTTCTGGTGGCATCTTATAATAAGAATTGTAAACCTATCATGTCTCTGATGTACATCTTCCCCTCTTCTGTTTACCCTCCCTTTTTCTTTACTAATACAAACAGGAATTCAGAAGCGCGAAGCCACCAACTGCCGAAAGATTAGACACTTTGAGAACAGGTTTGCTATGGAAACCCTCATCTGTGAACAGTAATGAGGGATATCATTGTTGCAGGAGACTTAAAAACTACAGTATGACCCCACCCTTTGTATTGTGTGCAGTGATTATTTTTTAAAACCTTCTTTTATGTAAGTAGTGGACAGAGCTTTACTGCTGAACATCTTCCATACTTTTCATCTCATGATACATGTAAAATCAGTGTTTTAGGTTTTGTTTTTTTTTTCCTTATTTTCACTCGTGGTGTTCTTTCATTTGAATAGCATTTGTATAAAGACTTAGTTGCTAGTGCATTTCATGTGATGAATCTTGAATGACAGGAAGAGGAAACATCTTTGAAATACCCACCAGTTTTTAATTAAGTAAAACTGAAAAGGATTATTAATGTACAAATGGACTGCAAGAGCTACTTCTAACTGTAATATTACCTGCTATATAGTTTGTTACAGCATATAGACAACCCTGTATTTGACTTTCCTTAACAAAGTGCAATTTGTTTTGTTTTCAAAGTACTGTCATATTTACCTTTTTAGATTGATTTCTGACTTGATGTTTTAAAATGGCCACGTGTTTGCTGTAACAGTCTTTTAGAAAACTAAGAAGTAACTTATGTTACTAACTTGTATATAATCCATGTATGTGCAATGGAAAATAAACCTTATAAACCTGTTTGTCTAAAAGTCTTGTTTTCGTCTGCTGATACAGGGGATTGTTTTGTGTGGGTTTTTGTGTTTTGGTTTGGAGTTCTTTGGTTGTTTTTTTATAGAGGAGTGGACTAATGATAAAATTAATGCTTTTTATTTGGAGTCCTATTTTTAAAAGTAAGAAGATAAAGCTGAATAAGTGATGGTTGAGAAATGAAATATGAACAGAAAAGCATGCTTTTGTGTTCCTTTTTCATTTAAAGGCAGTATTATGCAGTTTGCTGAAATTCTGGCTTGTTATTTCCATGGTCCAGAGAATCAGAGTAGAGATTCAAAGCTGACTTAATATGTTTTGTTCATATCTGAAACCCCTATCCTGAGTACAAATACAAATGATGTATGTAATGTAGAGCATGCCATGAGTCAGGCTGACACACCTGAGAGGCAGGAGTGTTCACCCCATGCAACTCTTTGCATTTCCCTTTCCTCAGTTTCATGGCATCCTTCTCAGCCTGTGTTATCCAGCTTTGCCAGTTAATCTGGAACTAGCTTAAATATCACTAATACCATTCTCTATCATATCATTTACACTTAAAACAACTGCAAAACCATCTCATTTTGTTAATATAATTGAAATCTTCGTTATAGCAACTTCTATAGCAGAGAGTGCAGGACAAGATATATCATAGTGCCTGCTCTTTTGAAACTGGTTGCAAGAGAAAATACAGGAGAGGAGAAAAACAGGAGTAACACTTAAAACTAAGGTTGGAAAATCTTCCTCAAACCAACTTCTAAGCTTTCATGATCTTGGAATTGTCTTTCTGACCAAATTTTGAGTATTGATTTTTTTTTTTTTTTTAGGAAAGTAGGAATATTTAGTAGAATTTTTGCATATTTGAAAAAAAAATTGTTTAAACTGATATTTAAATAACATGCACATAGGCATCTAAATCTTTTGTCTTAGGCTGATTCTGTCAAGCAGCTTTGGATTAATCTTACTTTTTTATCTTTTAAATGATCTTTTCTTAATATAGTGGGAGGATGCTTTACTGCTTTTGGCACTATTAAACAATTGTAAACATGCTATCACCCAGCTTCCTGCTATTCTGAATGTTTGGACTGAGATAAGGTAATTTGTTTTAAAGGAAGTTTCTTAAATATACAGTATTTCTTTTGGTTGTTTTTTTTTTTCTTCATTTGTATTTGGCTTTGTTTACAATTTAGTCTTATTGTAGGTGCATTATATATAAAATAAAGGCTGTTATTTTGGTGGTGAATGGCTGGAGAGCAGCCCTGAGGAAAAGGCCCTGGGGGTCTGGGGTGTTGAAAAGCTCAACATGAGCCTGCAGTGTGAGTGCAGCCCAGACAGCAACTGAGTGCTGGGCTGCAGCAAGAGCAGTGGGGCAAGGGAGGGGATTCTGCCCCTTTACTCTGCTCTCCTCAGACCCCATCTGGAGTCCTGTGTGCAGTTCTGGAGCCCCCAGCACAGGAAGGACATGGAAGTGTTGGAGTGTGTACAGAGGNGCAGTTCTACTGGAACTAGTTGATCCTTGAGGTGCCTTTTAAACCTTATCGTTTTATGATTCTATGATTTTCTGATGGCTGGACTTGTAAAATCCATTCTTGGCAGTTGTGAGCATCAAATAAAGCCTCACATAGAGGATATATGCTGATGTGTAAGCTAGGTTTAGGAAACTACGTGTTGTTATAGATGTAAGCAAGGTGGAAAGTCCACTGGGAAAATTTTAACTGCAAACATTCAGGATGTTGCAGTTGTGTGATTGTAATAAAGGCCAAATATATGTCAGGACAGGATGCATTCTTTGGAACCCTGTATGAGAAAAGATCAATCAGAATCATAGAATGGTAAGGTTGGAAGGGACCTCAAGGATCATCTAGTTCCAACCCCCTGCCATAATGCTGAAGTGTTTAAGTATGGTACCTACCTTTTAATGAGGGTGCCATTCCTTATTTTCTGTAAGTTAACATGAAACTTACTATTATTAGCCATCATCCTTAACTTGCTTGCAAAATAAAACTTGGTAAGAAACTTTAGGAGGCTGCTGAAGGGGAGGCAAAGGGTGGGAGAAAGAGATTTATTCTTACAGACAGGTTTATGTGACGGTGCTGCATTCCTGTGTCCCTCATTACTTTTGATCCTTTTGGATAACAGAAGGAAATTTATTTCTATCAGTTGTGTGAAAATGAGCATGGAGAAAGAGGGACAAACTTGGGGGTGCACTGAGGGGGAAGCTCTCATCATGTTCTTCTGTCTCAATATAACTGCCAGGTGGTTTGTATGAGAAAAGGACCTAAAAGACCTTGGGTGCAGAAGCAGCTCTTCTTGGAAATTCTGCCCTCTTAGACAAAGTCAATGAAGCACAAATCCTGGGGAAAAATTAGCTCTGGGGGGGTGTGCTTGGGTTTGTTTTTTTGGTTGGGTTTTTTTCTTTTTCCTTTCTTTCTTCCCTTTTTTTTTTTTTTTAATAGTAAAGTATAATAAACAAACATAACTCTGCTATACTGAAGAAAACCATTTTTTCTAGCCCAATGACTTCCAGAAGTTGGTTAGTGTGAAAATGACCTCATTGGAAAATTATCTTTGCAAATATTTTTAAAGCTTCTTGTAAGAGTGAAAATAAACAGGTATGTCGAGACACACTGAAGTAGCAAAATCAATGTGCTGCTATCCTGTGCCACTGTGTTTACCTGGTGGAGGGAGCTGTGCTGCTCTTTCTTGGGTCCTGAGTAGCCTCTGATGTTCAGTAGGTCTTTGCATGTCTAATAAGAATATTGTCACCAGTTGAAGCATATGATCTGGGCATGCAGAGCATGATAAAAGGTCCAGGCCTTCCCTCCTACTCTAGTTAGAAGTCTTGTAGCATTAATCAAAGATCCACGGGGCAAGCTCTGGCATGAATTAAATACTGATAGAAAACTGCAAGAGTATGGTTATCTGGTACAAGAAGAAGCTGCAGAGTTACTTGAAGCAACACAGAGAGATGTGTTGACTTGTAGAGACAAAAAGTGGTGGACGGATTAATGTATTTGAAGATTACTTCCAGCTGAATCAGTACTATGGAAGCCAACAGAAGTTTATCAAAGCCATCAACTGAGTGTAGCATTGTCCTCTGGAAAGGTAAGTGCATGCTTTTGTTGGTCTGAGTTGTGTGGGAGGATGAAAGCCTGGCACGTCTGTGTTAGCAGAAGCCTGTGGTTTAGAACAGCAGAGCTGTGTTCTTGCTGGCATTGTTTGTTCTAGTTGTAGGAGGACGTTTCAGTGTTATGGGGGAAGCCAACACAGTTGCATGTTTTCATGGTGTAAGTTTTGCTGCAATGTTAGACATAAACGTTTTCCCTTCAGCAGGGTATTCCACTGCCATTCCTTGTTAAACAATTTCATCACCCTAGGCTCATTTGTAACAAAAAACCCAAGATCACAGATTTAAATAAGCTAGATTCCTGGCTGTTCACTATAGGCTACGGTTGCCAGTTTTTAGTTGGTTTTCAGGTTGTCAGTTACATTAATTTTATTCCATAGAACTACTTCTGAGCATATTCTGCTTCTTCTGGTCTTAGGAAATGTTGGAAGAGGAGGCATGGGAAACATCCTCCCTGGGGAGACAGCCAGGATCAGCACAGGGTGTTGCCCATGCTGGAACATGCTTTTTCACGCAGAGAGGAAGCAGAACCTGGGACTGAGCAGGATGAGAAGGGAGGGATTGTAACAAGGTTTTAATGTGGCTGTGTAATTGCAAGCAACAAAGGTTTTGTGTTGGTTGGTTGGTTGGTTTGTTGAGCTTTATTTTATTACTAGTTGTCAGTAACCAAAATGAACTGCCATGCTGAGGGTGTGCAGGATGAAGGGCCAGAATATGTCCAGGCTTAGAAGTATTTTGCCTGCTGGGATCACACAGGATGGTACCTGAGTGACAAAGTACATGGTGTGAAACAGCTGTGGATGCAAAGGCATGTTTAATGTCCAAGATGCCTTCCAAAGCAAGAACTGTATCAGCAATTATTAGCTTTTTTCTGATGTAATTGCCCTTGCACTGAGGCTCTATTTGATAAATTGCAGCAGTCATGGACTTCAGTTTTTAGCACTTTCGCCCTCAATGCTAGTACAGATCTGGGGTTTTACAAATTGGTGTCATGTGGTGAAGACCTTTCTCCATCCAGCAACAGTACTCATAGTACCCTTTCAGTAGCAATTTGATTATTTTATTGGTAGAAATTCCTGCCTGAAACTCATCACTGCAGTATCTGAGACTCCAGCAGTGCACTACATAATGCTCCAAGAAAAGCAAGTCACAGATGTGCATAAATATGGAGTGTATGTGTATATATATATATAGGCTTTCAATTGTTAGAGGAGGCAACATCTAACAAATACTCTGTTTTGAGAGTAATGGGTTGAGGTTTGCCATGGTCCCTATGGATTTTACACAACTGTAGAAATATTAACTTTTAGAAATGTTTTTTTAATGGTTCCTATTTTGAACTCAGCCTTTAGGTAGGGTACAAGGATATTAAAAGGCCAGGCTTACCAACAGAGAGTAAAAGTAGCCAGCTTCATCCTCACACACCCATCAGCCATTTCCATCTTCAAAGACAGAGCTGATCCAGAGCAGTGGCAAGACTGCAGGAGTTAACAGAGGAAGTCAAGGTGGGGAGTGGAAAATGTCTGATTCAAACATTTGCCTTAGTGTCTCTGATGAACTCTTGAAGTGGGACCTTTACTTAAGTCCAGCTCTTGCTCCAGATGGTACTCCAGAGTAGTCCTTCTTAAGGCCTGGCGCCTTTAAGGCAGGAGCTGAAGAAGGGCTGGCCTATAGGGAACTGGGGCAGGCCTGTCAACTCCTTGTTTCTGTTAGCACTTGTGCTGAGGCTTTGACAGCTGAGCTCCAGGTGATGCTGGCAGTAGGAGGATGCTGGTTGTTGCACAGTGGAAGGGATGTCTGTGCACAGAAAAGGCTGGGCAGGATAAGAGAGCATTAACCTCCTTGGCTAATTCTGCCTGTTACAGGCAGGAAAATGGGCTGTGGGTCAGGCAGACACTTTTATAAATCTATGGATTTTGCAACCTATGAGCTTTATTCAAGCAAAAATTCTGACAGTATTTAGTACTTGCACTAATATCCATAAGCTCCCAATTTAGAAGTTTTAGTGTTATTCCTGTCTCCAGAAGAACTGGTTTTATTATCATTGGAACTTAAGTGGTAAAGTTCTATGATAATGTAAAACTCAGCAGCTAGTTTTGGTAGACTATGAGGTGCACTTAAGTTTCTCTATCACAGATATTTCATTTTTATGCAAGTTAAGAAAGCAGCAAGCTTCTATGGTCTCTAAGCAATAAAAATCAAAATAAAAAGGCTTGGGTTCACTTCCAATGAAAGCATGATTCCTATTCCCAATGGTAATTGCCATGAAACTATAGCAACAGTTTTTAAGTGAAAAATTAAGAGAATAAAATTACATAAGATTGTGTAGCAGCTGGAAACAATGAGTCAGGGCTGCCTGACTGGGCAGTGTTTCACAGATTACCATTTTTCTCTGACATACACTTCAAAAAATGTTGTAGCAAGATGTTTAGAATAAAGCTATTGTCAGATCAGNATATTTTTCTTCCCATTAAGAAATGTTTTTCTTCTTTCCTTTGTAATTTTATTCCAAAAGCTCAAAGGCTCAGTTAAAACATGAAAAAATGAGAGAATTAAAACATTGAAATCAGTATATCTAACAAGGTGTGAGTGGGATGTGCAGCAATTTATGGTTTTACATATACATGTGCCTTTCTTTATAAGTACATGCATACACATTAAGACTTCTTAGTGCAGTTTAGATGTAGTTGCTACATCTGAGGCTCCAGAATGGAAGATTAAAGGTTATTGTAGCTTGATTCATGTGCTGTCTCTCCTTGAAGCATTCTGAAATTACATTTTGGTTGCACCTGGTTATGGATGGGAGTCCTTAGTGCCTTGCTTGATGTAGAAGTGCTTAAAATTGGATTTGCAGAGGTGCTTGGCAAACAATATTTACATTGAGGCTGGTTGTCAGTTCTTTAAAAAGACAGAAGTGCTAATGCACAAGGGGTATGAGAGCACCGCAAATTCTCTGCCTATTATTTGGATGATCTAGGACCTGGCTCTAAAAGCATGTTAAAGCAGCTGTGAGGGAAGCTACCCAAGAGGGTTTCCTTCCTTCTTGATGACACCTGGGAAGACCTCCAATAGCTGTGACCAACTTTTGCTCTCACTTTAAATTCTTTTGTGCTCTTAAAACGAGTGGTGCGGAGAGGACAACGGACTCATCTGTGGGTCAGAGTTTTAACTTACTTTTCCAAGCTGGTAGATGTGCTTTAGCTGTCTGTGCTAAATGACATGCAATTCTGGATTCTGAATCTTCAACAGCATGTACCTATAATCTGATTACAAGATGTATTAAAAAGTACTTAGAAGGAGTGTAGTTAGTGTCCCAGTTTTACTAGAATCATAAAGAATGTCTAAATTCCACTACGGTTTACAAGTGTAACATTTCACTTGGTGTACTTTGACTCAAGTCCCATTTGTTTTGCATTCACTTTGTTTGAAGTCTAATTATGAACCAGAAAAACTGCCTGTCCCCCTTTAAATAAATTAAGAAAAAGGCTGAACAAATAAATAGTGTATGGATCTTAAAAATACTAGTGAATTTTTATTGGATACAGTAGTTGCACTCTTTTTAAAGTTCAGCTTTGACAGCTATATCACTACAACTATTTCCTTTAGAGACAAGTGATAAGTATGCAGAGATTCTTTACATGCAAATATTACTGCTTTTTCTAAGAAGCTGCCATAAACACCTGAAAAGAAATGCAGTGGTTTGCAGCAGTGATCTGCCTTCTGAATGCGGCTATGTGATACGCAGAGAGCAGAGCAGAGCTGTGAATGAGGGCATCTTTGGGATTTGAATGTCATCCACTTAAAATCCAGAAGATGCCAAAAGCCTGGAGAATGTCTTACATTAAACCTAATTGTAATGCACAGCGATAAAAGTAATACTTTATGACTCAGATAAATACCAGAGTGATAGGCATAAAAGTATTTGCCATGATTTCTGTCCTGCTCGACATCTGTCTAGTTACTTTTTATATATGTCTGTTCTGCCCGCAACTCGTTGAGTGCCTGAAATATCAGAAATAGCCAGGCTATCGTCTCTAGGGCGACTGAAGGACCCTGGAGGATCTCTAACGCAAGCGCTCATTTTCCGTGGAAGCGGTGCTGACCACCTCACAACGCGTCCTCTCTCCCTCAGTCAGGAGACAGCTGCATGCCATCACTCCTTTCCTTGCTGCATCCTCAGCTCTAACTCGCTTCAGCTGTAATATAATTCGAGCCTGGAAGGATGAGACACCGCCGAGCAACGAATACCGGTCCTGGTACCCGCCGGTGGCGGCGAAGTTCTCCGCCACCCCGCAGCTCACCTCCGGGGACTAAACCCCGCCCTGCTCGCGAGTCCCGGCCCTCGAGCCGCCGGCCGGCCGCGCCCTCGCTCCAGTTGCCGGGACGCACGAAGCGGAGCCAGTTCCTATTGGCTAGTGTGGAGAAAGAAGGGGATTCATTGGCTGAGAGACTGGCGCGGGCAGTTTTTCCTTCCGGGTTCCGAGGCGCGCCAAGCCGGTCTATGTTTCGGGGGCGCGGCCGTCGCTCCTCGCCGGCGGGTAGGGTGGNAAGTGACGCAGTTTTCCCGCGGTTTGGGCGGCGGGGAGGGGAGCGGCAGCCGGCGGTCCGTCATTATTGCCGTCCGCGGCGGGCATTGAGCGGCGGTGCCTCTAAGGCCGCCGGCGCTCGGGCTGTTATGCCGCCTAAGCCTGCCCGCAGGACGGGCGCCGCCGCCGCCCGGAGCCAGCGCGCCAGCCCTGACAGCGGCTCCGCGCCGCCGCCTGCCGGTACCCGGTAAGCGCCGCCCGGGCCGGGATCGTTTTGCATGAACGCACCGGGAGTTGTCGCGGTGGGGAAACCTGGTGGAGCAGTCGGGCTGCCGCGGGGTTGGAAGTGGCGTTCCCTGCTGCGCTACCGGGGCTCCCTGCCTCGAGCGTCCGAGTTGTGCCTCGTCTCTGGCTCTTCTGCGGACACGGGCGGTGTCACCCCGCGGCGTCCTTCAGCAGCCAGCGTCCTCTCGTAGCTGTGCTGCGCAGTATAGCTGATGTGCTTCATGGATACCCCACTGCTGATGCCTTTTGCTTTCCCTAGGCTCGAAATTGGTGAAGCTGACTTCATTGCCCTCTGCGATGCTCTGAAAGTGTCGGATAGTGTGAGGGAGAAAGCGTGGAAGACGTATGAGAGCTTATCGGCTGTGGATGGAGCTCTGGTGAGTACCTGCTGCCTGTGACTCAGACCTCTGCCGAATGGTGTCTGTCCCATGCCTGAACTGAAGTACTAAACGGAAACCCAGTGTCTTACAACCGAGGGTTGTGCGGTATGACTGTGTCTCGAGTGCAGTTAGACTGAAGTTGAACGTTAGAATCAAAGAATCGGTTGGAAAAGACCTTTAAGATCGTCAAGTTCAACCTTTATCTAACTCTACCAAGTCTGGTTGGTACCAAACCATGTCCCTTAACACCATATCTCTGGGTCCTTCTAGTCACATATCTTTAAACTGGTATCTATATATCTCTGTTTTCTGTTAGTATTTTCCAGACTCAGAAATCATTCAAAGTTGCTAATAAATGACAATAGAAACAACACTATGGGATCAGCTAATTTTTCAAACTGCAAGTTATTTCAGATATGTCTGAGTCAGCTTTATATGGGTCATCTCATTACATGTTTCTATGCATTTCTTCCCACTGCATCCTTCTTTGTGAGGCTGCAGAAAGGGTCTGGAGAAGGCTGTGGCAGAGAGAAGGATGTCTATGTTAAACTTTTTTCTACTGCATAGTGTTGATCTGTATGTACTTATCAGTAAGGTATTTCCGTTCAAAGTTAGTCATTGGGCATGTGGAAACAGATTAAAATATTGTGCCTGTTCCTGACTTTCTTCCCCCCCCTTCTCAGTCTGTTACTGCTGTCCCAACAAACTGACTCCAAGAACATCTACAATATGATTGATTCATGACCAAAGCTAGGGTGTATAGAACAGAATTAAATGTAAAATACCGAGATGGGGCATGATTCCCATTGTATGGATTAGTATCTACGTATTTGTTGCAACTTCAGCTTATTCTTCTGCAACTTGAGGTGACCTACCATTGCTATGCTGTCACTGGTAACACCTTGTGTAGTGTTATGGATGTGGCTCTTGATGCATTCCAGTTCTGCAGCACCATACAGTAACAGCATGGAAGTGAGACTGTATAGCTTTTTCAGTAACAGATGCAATTTCTGGCTATACATGTTCCCAGGGACATTTTCTTAAAAGCATATTTGAACTACTCTATATGATCTGAAATAGTGGTGAATTCTATTGAGTGAAAAAAACCAAGGCAGCTTGGAGTATAATTCTGCAAGATTTCACTTACAGGTGAAACTTTATTTTCACAGGTCACTATACAGCAGTGGCCAGATAAAACACAGGGCATTTGCAACCCTCCTTCTCAGCATCTGCAGATGACTTCCTTTACCTGCTCAGAAGAGAGCAATGACTAGATCTACGTAGGACATATAGCTAATATTAATTGTTTTGCACAGTTAATTGCAGTTAAGGCTTATGCCAGGAGCCTTTAATTGTGGAGGATGGTGTGATATTAATAACTCGTTATGAATAATGATTATTAATATTTGTATGAATATTAATGTTTATTATTATTAAAAGAATCGGGAAAATTCCCTAAAATTCTTTGGATTTTTGGTCGACAGGAAATAGTTGCACAAAGGATATTTATTAACACAGAATTAAACAGTTTAAACAATCAGAACTTGGAAATAGGAACACGAAAACAGGAAAAATTCTAACTCTGCTTGGAGAGGCTTAATATCAACTCTAACGTATGTACTCACGACACCTTGGTCCCTGAGTAAGTTTCCCATACAGGAACAGTTCCAAAACTAATGATAATGATCCCGTGGTAAAATACAAAATATTCCAGGTAGAGGGGAAGAGAGAGCTGAGTTGCAGGCGAGTTGCTGCCAAGCCAGCCAGTGTAAGCCGCAAGCATGTGGCTACTTCGATTCCCAGTTAACGAGCCGCTAAGGGGTACCGCTCCCTGCGGAGGTCAAGGCGCTGCAGTCATCAGGAAAGGCTGTCTGGAAGGGCTGTCTGTGTAGAAAAGGTGTGGCTTCTAAATCACTCCCCATTAAATAGACCATTTTGAAAATTGAACTGGCCAACAGGCACTAGCATCATTGTCCTGCCCAATGAATTCAGAACCTTGTGCCTCGTGTGACCATGCAGGCACGTTGAGGGACTGCGTCAGACACCTGACACACGGTGCTAGGCTCCTAGCCTCAAGGCTTCGTTTTGCTCATCCACTGTGACTGCGGACCCACAACAGGAGGAGGAGAGCGAGGCTTTAAACCGGCCTGGCAGGATTTATGCCCTACCAGGACAGAGGAAGACTATGTTAGATCATAGTTCACAGCACGGTTTTTTCTTTGGACTTCCTGATGTATCATCAAGGTGTTGAAGGTGTATGTAGAGGTATGTGCCTCCACAGGGCCTAGCAGGCACTGGAGTTGTTACTTTTATCTGACACCATTGCTGGCTTCATCTAAGTGTGAAGTTAAGCAAACAAACAAACAGCCTGGCTGACTGTTGCTTCTCTTTCCAAGTCAAGTTGTTATCATGGGAAGTAGGGCTTCTCAGGGTGGCTCTGGTTCCAGTTGCAGGGACTCAGAAAGAGCCTGTATTTAAATGTCCACTCCTTTCTCCCCTCTGGTAAAGATAATGTGTTGGAGAGGCTGTCCCAAGGTTTGTCCTGAAAGTAGCAGCTATGTGTGTTTTAATTGACATGGTTCTGTGCTAACTTCTCCTGAACTGAAAGTGAAATCTTCTTGCATAGCAGGTTTCTGTTCTCAAGAAAATAGGGAAATAGCAGAACACCAGTTGAGACAAATACATACCAGAACACTTCTGTTTAATCCTGTAGTTGCTTTGACTTGAGGCTTAAGTCATCAGACCACTGATGAAAAATAAAGGTAGCATCTAATGATCTCACTCTGAAGCCACTTACAGAACTTGAAGGCTGGAAATCTTACTCTCCCTGACACACTGGCCTTGTTCTGTGTGGCTGACCTCACAATCACAACTGCCAAGCCTCTGAGGATGTGAATGGACTTACAACACTAACTAGAAAGCGGCACAGCCCAAATGTAAGGTACTATGATAACTGGTAGAGATTAGTAGTGCAGATGTGGGCTCGGACCTAGTCTGCACACTTTACCCTTGCTCAGTGACTATTTAGTGACTTAAAGTGGAAATATCTTACTACTCTTCTGTTTGGGTCACTTAGGTTCCATGTAATCATATGCAAAGCAGCTCTGCAAAAACCACCAAAACTGGCTAACTCACTGCTTTTTTTCCTTCAGGATGTCACACCTTTCCACACTGATATTTTTAATTTTAAAAAGTTTTAAAAGTTTAAGAAGTGCTGGGTCAGGGGTTGGACTTGGAGGATCTTTGAGGTCTCTTCCAACAAGATATATTGGGTGAAGAGAAGGGTGATGGAGAGAGATATTACATGATCTTTCTGGAGAATGAATCTGACCTGTAGTAGGAAAAAATAGAGCTGCAGAGAGAGATTGTCCCAAACACTGTAACTGTCTGTTAAATATGGCGGCAAATCCCCTAACACACATTCCAGAAATATACTGAATCAGTGCTGTTGGTGTATGATGTGAAGGTACTTGATGCAGGACCAGAAAGATACCTGGACAGGCTGCAGAGGTGGGCCCAAGCCAACCTCATGAAATTCAACAAGGCCAAGTGTAAGGTCCTGCAGCTGGGTAGCCACAATCCTAAGCACAACTCCAGGCTGGGTGGTGAATGGCTGAGAGCAGCCCTGAGGAAAAGGACCTGGGGGTCTGGGGTGATAAAAAGCTCAACGTGAGGCTGCAGTGTGAGTGCAGCCCAGACAGCAACCGAGTGCTGGGCTGCATCAAGAGCAATTGGGCAGCAGGGCAAGGGAGGGGATTCTGCCCCTTTACTCTGCTCTCCTTAGACCCCACCTGGAGTCCTGTGTGCAGTTCTGGAGCCCCCAGCACAGGAAGGACATGGAAGTGTT
>VWYK01013494.1:26521-38341 GCA_013399775.1 Semnornis frantzii
AGGTGCCTTCCAACCTTTTCTTTTTATGATTCTATGTTTTTTTTTTATTCTTTTTTTTTTTTTTTTTTTTTTAAATCTGGTGAATGCCCTTAGAAGTTTTTTGTAAACATGGAAGTGTATAAGTAAAGAAGAGCTTTTGTGTTCGTGTTATACAAAGACTTTTATTCTTCCTGTAATTTCTCTTGTTTACCAAAGCAAGCTACCTAGGTAAACAACGTTTGGTTTAGAGTTGTAGTTTTTACTGTCTCAATTTCAGAACTTATACACCCACAGTTACTGGCTTAATAATTGACTCTGATACTTGCTTCTCTCTCTCTCTCTTTTTTTTTTTTTTTCATTTTAACTGTCCTGAAATATGTATTATGAGGTGATCATGCCTGTAAACTCTAGATGGAGTGGGATTACTGCTGTGCTTTGGTGAGCAGCATGTGATTATTGGCGTAAGAAAGACTAGAAAAATACTGCTAGAAAGAAAAAGAAAATGAGAATCTGAAGTAGTTAAGATAAACAAAATGAGAATCTGAAGTAGAATATTGGGTCATGTGAGAAGGTAAGAGAAAATAGAATGAAGTATTGCTTTGTGTGAGAAACAGATAATGTGGTGATTAAACTGGAACCAAACTTTGACATAGAAAATGGAAGTGTTTTAAGAACTTGATAGAAATTGGAGTCTACCAAGGTCCTCAAGACACAGGGTTGGCTGAGCTTCAACCTCATCATCCCAACTTGCATCCCACTATGTAGTGTGTGGGTAGGAGTTTCATTTCTGGTTTGCTGTTCATAGCTCTGTTTGGGAAATGTGGCCCACTGCTCTGCTACTGCTCAGCTGTTTAGACTCATGAATTCCTCAGTAGTTGCTATCACGTGTCTAACTGTTAAACTCTGATGATGCAAGATTTGCAGTCTGCATATCTTGCCCTTCCTAGTTTAACTTTCTTTGACCATACATTTTTTCCCCCCATATATTGCACTGATCTGTTTCTGCAGAGAACTGCTTGAAAGAGTCCAGTGCAGAGTCACAAAAAATGATTAAGGGAGTGGAACAGCTACCTTACCCAAAGAAACTGAGGGAACTGGGCTCTGTAGCTTGGAGAGGAGGAGACTGAGGGGTGACCTCATTAATGTTTGTAAATATGTAAAAGGTTAGTGCCAGGCTCTTCTTGTTGTTGCCCAGTGACAGGACAGTGGGCAATGGGTGGAAGTTGAGACATAGGAAGTTCCACATAAATATGTGGAGGAATTTTCTCTGTGTGAGCATGACAGAACACTGGAACAGGCTGCCCAGGGGGATGGTGGAGTCTCCTTCTCTGGAGATGTTCAAAACCCACCCAGGTGCATTCATGTAAGATCTGGTATAGGTGATCCTGCTCTGGCAGAGGAGGTTGGACTAGATGAGGTCCCTTCCAACCCCTGACATTCTGTGATTCTCTGATCATTCAAGACAATTGTGGTTATCCTGTACCCATGGACATGAGAATATATTATGCTGCTTTAGTGAGTTTTTTCCCCCTCCAGAAAGTCTTTAGCATCTGAAGGGGTTTCTGTCATCTCTTTATTTCTAATTGCTCATCTTGCATTCTGAAATTCTCCAACTTATTAGTTACACAGGTATGAAAGATACTGCAGAGCATTGCATTTGAGTGGCACAAGTTGAACTCTGTTCTTAGTGAAGAAATCTCAAAAGATGAAATGTATGTGAAGTGTAGGAATGAAATACTGGGCTTTTAAATCTGTCAGAGTTGCTCTGTATAGACCAAGACGGTAGTGCTCAGCAGGTCAGATCATAGAATGGTAAGGTTGGAAAGGACCTCAAAAATCATCTAGTTCCAACCCCCTGCCATAGGCAGGGACACCTCCCACTAGTACAGCTCACTCAAGGCCTCCTCCAACCTGGCCTTCAACACCTCCAGGGAGGAAGGAGCCACAACCTCCCTGGGTAATCTGTGCCAGTGTCTCACCACCCTCACTGCAAACAACTTCCTCCTAACATTCAGTCTAAATCTCCCCTCTGCCACTTTAAACCCATTGCCCCTTGTCCTGTCATTACAAGACCTTGTCAATAGTCCCTCCCCAGCCTTGCTGGAGGCCCCCTTCAGATATTGGAAGGCTACTCTAAGGTCTCCTGGAAGCCTTCTCTTCTCCAGGCTGCAGAGCCCCAACTCTTGTAGCCTGTCCTTATAGCAGAGCTGCTGCAGCCCTCTGATCATCTTCGTGGCCTCCTCTGGAGCTGCTCCAACACTTCCATGTCCTTCCTGTGCTGGGGGCTCCAGAACTGCACACAGTACTCCAGATGGGGTCTAAGGAGAGCAGAGTAAAGGGGCAGAATCCCCTCCCTTGCCCTGCTGCCCACACTGCTCTTTGCTGCAGCCCAGCACTCAGTTGGCTTGGAGATGCTCCCAATCTCTACAGTTCCACATTGAAATTAAGCTGGTTCCATTTGGTTATAGTTTCTTATGAAAAAGAAAGCATTGTAGTTGATAAACCACCTCATCCTGATGTTGAAAGACAGGCAGAATCTTCTTGCCTGTAGCAAAAGCATGAAATACATGATCTAATTCTTTTCTGTCTAGATCTTTGTCTCATTTCTAGAACTCCAGCTAAACTGAACCCAAATATACAAAAGTGTTGGATGGATTAGCAAAATTACAGATACTGTAGAATTCTCTGTAATTAAAAAACAAAGAGTTAACAAAAGTCTTCAGGAAACAGAGATCATCACCATGACCTCTTGCTGATGATGCTCAGTATCTTAGTAGCAGATGCATTGCATGTACGTTGCGCCCTTGCACTTAAAAAAATGTAGCTTACTGGCATACAATTTCTTTTTCACTTACCATCTGTCCATCCTAGGGAGGCTGATGTCCCTTGCAGTCAAGTTGCATGTGAGGAAAGTGTAATGGGAAGTTTCCACATTAGAAGAAGTATTTTCATGTGCTCCATTGACTTCGTAGTGATTTCCATTACTTCTACCTAACACAATGTTTGAGTTTGATTTAATCTGTTGAGAATAGTAATCTCCCATTCCAGACAACATTCCATTGAAAAATAAAATCATTATTGCTGTAAAATTGAGAATCTATCTGTGTTTACACAGAACTTCTTTAATGCAGGCAGTGCATACACTTACAGAAATTTTATTTTCTAGGAAACTTTTCCTACAAGTCTTACTTCTGATCAGTTTTCTGTTCTGAATGCTTTTTGATTCTTTGTTGCCATCATTCACAGGATCACAGGATGTGACCTGTACTAGTGGGAGGTGCCCCTGCCTATGGCAGGGGGTTGGAACTAGATGGTCCTTGAAGTCCCTTCCAACCTTACCATTCTATGTTAGGGGTTGGAAGGGAGCTCCGGAGATCATTGAGTCCCAACTCCCCTGCAGTAGCAGTACCATAATCTAGTGCAGGTCACACAGGAACACATCCAGACAGGTCTTGAAAGTCTCCAGTGAAGGAGACTCCACAGCCTCCCTGGAGAGCCTGTTCCAGTGCCCTCTGACCCTTACAATGGAGAAGTTCTTCCTTATATTGAGGTGGAACTTCCTGTGCTGTAATTTGCATCCATTGCCCCATGTCCTATCACAGGATGCAACTGAGAAGAGTTTGTCCCTTCCCTCTTGACACCCAGCCTTTATATATTTATACACATTGATTAGATCCCCTCTCAGTCTTCTCTTCACCAGACCAAAAAACCCCAGGTCCCTCAGTCTCATAGGGCACATGCTCCAGCCCCTTAATCATCTTTGTAGCCCTGTAATTATAAACCTATCTGTGAATGTTTATTGTACCACCTAGCTAGTTCTCTATACTAATTATTATGTGGTGGCTGAGGTTTTAATAGGCCAACAAAATCCCTGTCTTCCTCTTGTAATGGTTTAGCACGAGGGCTCTACTGACCTGCCACACAAAAGTGAGGGAGGGAAAAGTAACACACAAAACTCAAGGATGAGAGTTTAATATAACATCTTAATCACAATGCATAATTACCTTAGCTAATAATCTAACTCATCTAGTAATACAATGCATGATAACCTATTTGCAAAAGTCGTGCAGTAAAATATGGGGAAAAAACCAGCATAAAACAGAAACCCAAACCCAGCAGGCACCCCACACCCACATGCCTTGCCACCATCCCTGTGGAAGAAAGCCCAGCACATGAGAATCCAGAAGCAGCAACCAGAACAGAAAGCCTCCTATGTTACAGTCTGAACTTCAAGCCCTATAATACTTTGCTCCAATCAGCACTTCCATTTTTGAAGCTGGCATGACTGCAGCATGGTATGAGTTACAGCAGCAGACTGAACTCAATCCATGACACCCCTTTTAAAACCATTCTTTTGGTATTTACAGTATGGCATCCTATATCCCATTTGATTCAAATGCCCATCTGTGTTTACATATTTCTCATGTACATTTCTTTTGACCTTCTTTTACACATCATTTGAAGCTTCTATTCCTGGGTTACTTTTGTAGGCTGTCATCAAAACTGTCATCAGTGTTGACAGAATAATAAACATCCCTAATGGTGAACTAGAACTGAGAATTTCTATTACCATGTCCTCCTTGTAACTGCTTTAGCACTTGAGAAGCTCTTGAAGAAAGCATTTGCGTTAGTACCTTTAACGTCTTAGAATCATAGAATGGTACGGTTGGAAGGGACCTCGAGGATTAACCAGTTCCAACCCCCTGCCATAGGCAGGGACACCTCCCACTAGTACAGCTCAGTCAAGGCCTCCTCCACCCTGGCCTTGAACCCCTCCAGGGAGGAAGCAGCCACAACCTCCCTCGGCAACCTGTGCCAGTGTCTCACCACCCTCACGGCAAACAACTTCCTCCTAACATCCTCTCTAAATCTCCCCTCTGCCACTTTAAACCCATTACCCCTTATCCTGTCATTACAAGACCTTGTCAATAGTCCCTCCCCAGCCTTCCTGTAGGTCCCCTTCAGATCCTGGAAGGCCACTCTAAGGTCTCCTCAAAGCCTTCTCTTCTGCAGGCTGCAGAGCCCCAACTCTTGTAGCCTGTCCTCATAGGAGAGCTCCTCCAGGTTGTTTTCACTAAACTTAGGCAAACTAATCATCTGCTAAAAGGGTTGTAGTAATAGTGAGTCCAGCATGAAAAATAAATATTTTGAAAGAATTTTAGGTATTTTCCTACAGAAAACTATGTTTTGGGGTTTGGAGTCCATGATGAGTTGAAATAAGGTCAGCTGAAGTTATTTTATTGAAATTGACTGACAGCCAAAGACAAACCTTGAGCCATTGTCTTGCCTGTTTTCTGTAGTGGTGCTGTATCAACAAGGATCTTGAGTCAGTGTGGTTGAGAAGAAAACCCTCAGATAGTAATTTCTGGCTGTGAATTGGTCTTGTGTCCATTCCCATGCCCTCAAGTCCACCTGGGATGAATCGTGTAGCTTTGGCTGTAAACAAACCATTCATTTGTGCCATAGGATTGGTTCCCCTGCAGTTATGATACTGGCAAAAGAGTTGAATGGAGTGATGCCACAGTGTGTGTGTTCTGCAGTCAGCTTTAACTCCTTTTGTAGAAGTGAAGTTGAAAACTGAACTTTGGGAGGGAAGGAGTGCTTGGGATTCTGACTTGCCCAGGGGACCTCTCCTTATCTCTTCCCTTTTCTTACCACATTATATTGTTTGTATTTTATATATTAAAATCACTAAAATCTTCATGCATGGGCAGATAGTCTTCTTTTCTGAGGAAGCTGCAGCTTGTCTGTGTGTTTTAACCAGCAATGGTTGGTAACAAAGTTCTAGTACAGTGTTCTGTCATGTTTTCCTCTCCTCTTTGATGCAGCTGTTGTTCAGAGGTGGGCATGGGCATGCTCAGATGCTGCTTACGTTTTCATTGTCATTATAAATGAAAAATTGTTTATTTTGGGTTCTGTGTAAACTTTTTATTAGCAGCATCAGGTTGAGAGAAGGTACCCAAGGCATCCTCTAGCAGCAGCAGTGTATGTGGGGATAGTCCTGTTTAACTCATGAGAGTTTGACTTGCCATAATGGTTTGAATCTAGTGGAATGATAGGCTGCTACCTAGTTTAATGGTAGAAATAAAAGAGTTATTGACTCAGCCATACTGGATAAGGAGTTTAAAGATTGTTCTTGCAAAATCAGACCTCACTCTTGACAAATAAACCATCCCTATAGCTGTAAACACTCATCCTCCCAGAGCAGGGCTAAGTTGCCTAGGACAACTAGGCTTGTTTGGATAGGCAGCAAACCAGGAACAATTTCACCACTTCATAGCACTCAATCCCATCCTACAAGATGTATTTACAGGACAATGTTATGGTCTGAGTTTGCAGGAGCAAAGTGAAGGAGCGAAGGGAACTTAATTGTTTAGCTAGGTCAGCTGTCTGAGCAGCAGTGGTGTCCTCAGTAGGGGAGTAGAATCAGAGAATGGTAAGGTTGGAAGGGACCTCAAGGATCATCTAGTTCCACCCCCCTGCCATAGGCAGGGACACCTCCCACTAGTACAGCTCACTCAAGGCCTCCTCCAACCTGACCTTGAACACCTCCAGGGAGGGAGCAGCCACAACCTCCTTGGGCAACCTGTGCCAGTGTCTCACCACCCTCACTGCAAACAACTTGCTCCTAACATCCAGTCTAAATCTCCCCTCTGCCACTTTAAACCCATTGCCCGTTGTCCTGTCATTGCAAGACCTTGTCAATAGTCCCTCCCCAACCTTCCTGTAGGCCCCCTTCAGATACTGGAAGGCTGCTCTAAGGTTTCCTCAAAGCCTTCTCTTCTCCAGGCTGAAGAGCCCCAGCTCTTGTAGTCTGAGTAGTTACCTTTCTTCTTGGTGGGTCACCAGCTAGCCTTAACCTTCAGATTTTTTTCATGGTGCACAGAGACCTTAATACAGGGAAACAGATCCTCATCCAACAGGACAATTTTTTGTTCTTATGTGCCTGGTAGTTTCCAATACCTGTCAGCAAAGGATTGTTGAGAGTGGGAGTGCATCTTGTAGCAAAGCTTTTCTTCTGTGCAAAACTCACTTGAAAGTAATTGTTTTATCATTTCTAATCTAGTTTGAACAAAATCATGCTTTCCATATATAACTTTTTTTTTTTTAATAATAACAATAAAAAACTGTTTTCTTTTTAAAAGGCTTATAACAAAAAGAAAAAAGAAACGTGGGGAGTCTGCATCTTTATTGCAGCAGTTGATCTAGATGAGATGACATTTACTTTCACAGAGCTTCTGAGAAGTGTGAGCATAAGGTAAGTGAATTTAAGCATGTAAATTTAGATTATAAACATTAGCTTGTCCACATTTTAATAAAGATAATGTTTTTAAAGCATTTTGAATCTTTGTGCATATCAGGCTAGTTGATTTTTGTGTGAAGGTTACTTAGGGGAGTTCTGAATATCTTGGTAAACTGAGAGTGGAGGGAGGGATGACACTTGTTTGATTCAGCTGTAATTGGCATTGATTGTATCACACAGCTGATTCTTGTTCTTGCTCAACCTCAAGTCTCAATCAGTTTAACTGGATTTTTCCTTTCCTTCCCTGTATCAATATTTTCTGTGCAAGCTTTTTTTTGAAACATTAAGCTTACACTAAATCAAGAAGAGGGGGGAAAAAAGATTACTTTTCAAGTAGTTGGCCAGCATGCTGCTCTTTTTCAAATATTTCAATGCCAGTCTACATGTTGAACTTCTGTATGTACTTTTTGCCAAAGGATTGTTGCTGTTACAATACAGAAATTAAGATAATAAGGAAATATTTGCTTTTAAGGTGATAACAGCAATAGGTGTACTTTGTGTTGGCAATGGAAATTTTTTCCTTAGCTGAATCTATCTGCCTATTAATTGCTATGTCTTGAAAGCATATGCAGTAGCAGAGCTTTTCAGTGCTCTAGAGCAGGAGGGAAAGGCATAACACTTGAGCCAGAATATCCTTTTCCTAGAGGTAATAGAATGGTAAGGTTGGAAGGGACCTCAAGGATCATCTAGTTCCAACCCCCTGCCATAGGCAGGGACACCTCCCACTACTACAGGTTACTCAAGGCCTCCTCCAACCTGACCTTGAACACCTCNCCCTTCCACCTTCTCCCCACCCCTATACCTTACCCCAAGGTTTAGCTTATGTGCAAGATGAGTTTGGAGGATCAGCCAGGGGGGTTAGTAGAAAAATGATTAGTGAGGTTACTTGGCAGAGAGGAGAAGGCAAGAAGATGCTAGACAGCCCCAGAGTGTCTGCAAGCCCGAGTGTCTTGTCTTTCTTTTGTATTCTTAGTCTTGAACATCTCTGCAAGCCTATGAGCAAAGTAGACATCACCATTGTTTTCCTTTCACAGCCTATAGTGTAATTTTCTCTATTAAAGTATTCCAATTAGCCTCAAACCAGTGCAACCACAGAAAAGAGTTTGGCCTCGTCCACTTGACACCCACCCCTCAGGTATTTACAGGCACTGATCAGATGCCCTCTCAGTTTTCATTCCTAGGTCTTTGTTTAGCATGGATGGAGCCAAGCTTCATGTTCTTGTTGTAGTAAGAACATTTCTGAAGTAGAACTTCTAGGTAGAACAGAAGTTGTGATACCTGATTATGGGCACTTGCAGTTTTACTGACAAACAGTGAAGAAAGATGTGTGTCTGGCTAGCACATTCTGACTTCCAAAGATAATACCTATGTTAGCCAAGACAATACTTTTTCTGTAATAGAGCTAATGTCTTGGTGTCTCTGCTGCCTAGGTGCACAATATTCCTACATCTGGAAAATGTAAAGGTGGGGCTTGAGGTAAACATCTGATATTTCCCAAGGCAAAGTCCTCAGCCACTGCTAGTCAGAGTAAGAATATGCTTGGAGTCCATTGATGTAAGGCAGTTGGTTTTCATGGGGTTGAACTTTTTTTTTTTTCAAGAGCTGTTCCGAAATACTCATTCTCAGAGTTATGATAATGTATGATCTTCCCCCCGCCCCCCTTTTTTTTTTTCAGTATATGCACATTTTTTCAGTTTCTGAAAGAAGTGGATGTTAACATGGACACTGTAAGCACTAAAGTTGATAGCACTGTATCAAGGCTGAAGAAGAAATATGATGTATTACTTGCACTATACCACAAGTTCGAAAGGTAATAGACATTTTTCAGTTTGAAACCATGAATTCTGTCTGTCAACATCTAAGTATTTGGGTTTTTTGAACTGTGTTTTAGAAAAACCCATTTAAACAACACGTGCTGATATTTACAGAACAGTGAAATGGAGCTGCATCTTATATTTTCCTCAGTAACTAATGCAATGCTTTGTTTAACAGCTGTGTTGTTGCAGTACAAATGATAGTAGCATGGTAAGTTTTGTTAGGCTTTCTGCAGCTACAAAGAAGTTTGCTTTACAATCTAACAGTGTGATTGGGTTTGTGAGTGTGTGGTTGTGGTTTTTTTTTTTTTGTTTAATGGACTTTTCCATTTTACCTGCCCAAATTCTGATCCAAGAGCTTCTTTCTAAGAAGCTCTAGAAAGAAAAAAGTGCAGATAAGCTAACTTCTCCTAGATCTGGAAAGGAAGGCTGTTTATTCCAGCATCTGGGGCTGTTGCAGAGCCTGCTCTGTTAGCAGTTCTCATTTGTAATCGAAGTAAACCTTGGCAAATGGTTTAGTTGACCAATCAGTGAAAATCAAAGGATATTCTCTTTGCACAGAATAAATTGAATGTGCTTGTAGCAGACTGCTAAGGACTTCCTGTGTGTAACTTCAAAATCAGGAGATTCTCAAATGTATGATGCTCTGAGTTGCTGTTACTCTAAGGTGGTAACTTCGTGCAGTCTATGCTGTGTAGAGATAGATGGTAAAGGCTTTAGATCCTTTTACAGGCTAATGCATGCTAGCACAGATGCATATTGGCAAGATCTGGTGTCTTCCAAGGTAGTTTTTATTTGGTCAGTGAAATTCTCCATAGTGCATGTCAGTACAAAACTGTTTCATATTACCAAACAACAAAATGTCATTCTTTGATGCTTGTATTACTTGATTCTGTTGCTTTGAAACACTATACCATTACTTCATTTAACAGGAATTTGAGCTGCTGTAACATTTTTGCCTCCCAAACCACAACAGTTTCTCAGATACCCCTTATATGACCTGTGAAGGAGGTAACAGGTCACCCTTTTAGTAGTTTATAGATATGAAAGTTACAAGTGTGATGTAAGATTTGTCTTTTCACAGTCCAATCCATCACACTCAGCATTATTCTGAGTGACTTGCATATCACAGTATTTTCATAATGTTTATCATTCCCTTAAAGCTCTATGAAGTTCAATGAGAGTTGTAAGTGATGTGGTTTTGCTAAATGCAAGT
Organism: Semnornis frantzii; assembly: GCA_013399775.1. Classification (NCBI taxonomy): domain Eukaryota; kingdom Metazoa; phylum Chordata; class Aves; order Piciformes; family Ramphastidae; genus Semnornis; species Semnornis frantzii. Next base: position 36,834 of record VWYK01013494.1, read on the forward strand.
CCTTCTGGGCTATAAAACTGTCATTGCAGATTTACAAAGGCACATTTTAGGTTTTGCCCCTCTTCTAACTCTTCTTCACTTCCTCTGAAATTTGAAATGCAACAGCAATTTTTGTTTTTCAAACAGGATTTGAAAGATCTTTTTCTTTTCCTCTTTTGTTCTTGAGTAAACTTGAAATGCTATGTGCCTAGAATGATTAGGGAGCAACATTATACCACATGGCTTGCAGTGACACTGCACAAATAATAAAGGTTTTTAAATGTCCTTTCATAGAGTGTTCTGTGCAGTCATAGTGCATTTAGTTTATTTTAGAATCATAGAATGGTAGGGTTGGAAGGGACCTCGAGGATCATCTAGTTCCAACCTCCTGCCATGGCCAGGGACACCTCCCACTAGTACAGCTCACTCAAGGCGTTGTCCAACCTGGCCTTCAGCGCCTCCAGGGAGGGAGCCGCAACGTCCCTGGGCAACCTGTGCCAGTGCCTCACCACTCTCACTGGAAAGAACTTCCCCTAACATCCAGTCTAAATCTCCACTCTGCCAGTTTAAACCCATTACCCCTTGTCCTGTCATTACAAGACCTTGCCAATAGTCCCTCCCCAGCCTTCCTGTAGGCCCCCTTCAAATCCTGGAAGGCTACTCTAAGGTCTCCTCAAAGCCTTCTGTTCTCCAGGCTGCAGAGCCCCAACTCTTGTAGCCTGTCCTCATAGCAGAGCTGCTGCAGCCCTCTGATCATCTTTGTGGCCTCTTCTGGACCTGCTCCAACACTTCCATGTCCTTCCTGTGCTGGGGGCTCCAGAACAGGAAGCTACCGAGTAACTGTTTACATACAAATCTTGTCTTTCTGCAAGGAAACAATAATAGATTCTATTATACCAAATTATAATTGTTTTGCTGCTTAAACCTTGACATAAGCATGCAAACAACTTCATTATTTCAGCTCAGGCAGGGCTGTAGTTGGTCTATTTGTCTGTTCTCTGAGACTCTACATTTTTAAGTTGTAAAATGGTGTATTTTTGTGCTACATTGAAATCGAAGATGCTGCATAATTTGCTTTCAGGACTCTGTTTAAAAATAAGAATTTATTTTTATTTTGTAGGACCTGTGGCCTTATTTATCTGGAACAACCTAGTATTGAGTAAGTTTGACTTTCTAAAATGGATTTTGTTGAGATCACATTTAAGACATAGCAGCATGTTATCTATTAACCCAAGACATAGTATGTCATATGTTTAATTTATATTTAGTGGGGACTTCATGTTTCAGTGAGTTGTTGAAAGCTACAGAAGCAATATATGTTCAATCACTTGCCCATGGATGATCCCCACACGATGGTTGGTATCTTGGCATGGTGGAAACAAACACTTGGAGAGTAAGATTCCTAATAACAGCAACAGATGAGTGAATGGAAAGATGCCTTAGCAACTCCCAAATGAGCTTGAATTTATACTGTGATTGGAGGATAGGGCATTAGTCAAAAGCACAAGAAATGTCCCAGGTTGGGAACT
>VWYK01013497.1:0-23862 GCA_013399775.1 Semnornis frantzii
ACTACCCTTTGTATGCAATCATCTGATCAATTTGTACACTGTACAGTCCACCTATCGAATCCACATCTCTCCAGCTTGGAGAGAAGGATGTTGTGGCGGACTGTGTCAAAAGCTTTATGAAAGTCCACACATATGATCACTGATAGAGTTACACCATCATGGAAAGCAACCAAGAGGATCTGTTCCATAATCTTCCCAGGCACAGAGGTGAGGCTGACAGGTCAGTAATTTTCAGGGCCCCCTTTTTTTACCCTTTTAAAAAATGGGTGCAATGTTTCCCTTCTTACAGTTTCCAGGGACTTCACCTGAGTGCCAGGACTTTTCTGATATTATGGAGAATGGCTTGGCAACTACAATGGCTAGGCCCAACACCCTCAGAACTCTGGGATGCATTTCATCAGGTCCAATAGATTTACGTATGTTGAGGTTCCTCAGGTGGTCCTGAATTTGATCTTCCCTTATGGTGGTCTGCACCTAGTGGTCCATCAGCTTGGAAGGGGGACTGAGCAATATTGCCAGTGAAGACTGAGGCAAAAAAGTTACTGAGTACCTCAGCCTTTTCCTTGTCTGTTGACACCAGATCTCCATTCTCATTTGTATTTGTGACAATCAGGTCCAGCACTGCATTCCTTTGGGTAGGACTGTCTATTATCTGGCTTGGGAAGTTATCATTGAGGCACCACAGGAGTCTCCATGGTTGCCTACATCTTGCCACGTTATTTTACCAGCAGGTGTCAGGGTAGTTGAAGTCCCCCAGCAGAACGGGAGCCTGCAAGCATGAAGCCTCCTCTAGCTGGAGTAGGAAGGCTGTATCAGTGGGCTTCCCTTGATCAGATGGCCTGTAGTAAGCACTGACCACAAGGCTCCCTTTATTGCCTTTAATTCTTATCCATAAGCTTCTGACCTGTTCATGACAGTTTTCAGAGACAGTTCTTCACACCGTATCCATTTCCCAGCTTAGAGGGCAATGCCTCCACCTCTCCTTCCTTGCCTGTCTGTAGCCATCAAAACCCACTTAGCATTAACTGTAACAGAAGTCATATGGGTAGATCCAGCTCTAACTGGCCGTGGCCCTCTCTGTCACACTTTAGCAGCACAGCTGTCACCTGCAGCTGACCTGGAGCAGAGACCAGAGAGCCTGTGTTTTCCTGGAGCATGTGCTCTGGTGCCCCTCGCTATTTGCCATTGCCATTACAGAAGAAATCCATACCCTTTGGTATCCCCAGGGAGACTTCCCAGGCAATACATCAGCTCCCTGTCCCAGTCAGACAAGAGGCCTAGGGCACCCCCCCCCAAAAATCACAAACCAGAATTAAAGCAAGATATAATTATGAAGTCACTTTAGCTCTGATGGTCTTAGGTTCAGTCCAGGTATGTGGGGAGTCACAGTATGGTTGGGCTCAAAAATCCTGGGTCAGGTCTGCCACAAGACCAGGGGGTATGTCTGAGAATCCTTTTGATTTGGGGGATGTCTGAGAATCTTCTGAGCATCAGCTTGGGCACTACTACCCTGGTGTCTCTGTGCTGGAATGTCTGAAGTTTGGAGTGAGTAGAATTGGACCTGATGGGCAAGCAGTGAAAGAGCCTAGGGAGACTTGAGGCTCAGAGAGGCTGGTAGCAGAAGAAGGTATCTGAACAGAGTGTGAGTTGGCAGCATTTCCAAGGACTTTACCCAAGAGGCCCCTACTGGTTGTCCACTGTGGTCTCGGGCACAGTACTGCAGGGGGGAGGGGACTAGCCCTGCAGTACCTGAGAAGCCGCATGCCAGCAGTTGCTCCGAGGTAGACGGGTGTCTCTTGGTGCTGCTTTGAGGGAATCACCTCTTCTGCTTGTCGTAGGCACTGTGCCAGAGAGGGACCTGCCTCCTCTGTGGCATGGGAGTAACCTGAGATCCCAGGGCCTGCAAGAAGTAAGGACATTTCATTGCTCAAACCGCAAGCATAACCCCAGAGTACTATCATTAAACTCTATTGCTATCACAAGCAATCAGATTTAACCACCTCATTTCTGAAGAGCTTTAGAAATTCTGCAGCACCAACTAAGCAGGATGTCTGCAGGGACACAAGTCCCGTCATCTGCCATCCACTCTGTGTGATGCAGGCTGCACTGCCAATGAGGGCCACAGTGATACAGATCATTTGCTTAGCATGGTCTGGACATCTGAAGGCTCAAATCTGCTTCTCCCTGGGTGTACCCCGGATCTGTGCCTGAAAATGCCTGATCCTTCACTCTGCTGGGTCCTCTGGGGGAAGATGCTGTCATTTGTTTGTGTATTGCATGCTCACACTACAGCGATGAGTGTTTTGCAGCTATGCTCTTTCATGCTAACTCAAAGACAAACTCGTTGTCTCTCTTTGCCATGTGTCTCCTGGTGAATGGGCTGCCCCAGGACCAGTGCCTGCATGGGCAGCAGTGAAGCCGGTGTTTGCCCCAGGTTGCAGCATGCTCAGTGTGCAGCTTGTGGTGACGGATGCTGCAGTACTGAGCAGCTATCACAGCAGCACAATAATACGGTGTGGCTCTCTCCCGTGCTGCAGACAGGCCTGAAAAGACCCCAGCCAGGCTCTGACAACACCTCTCCTCCACAAGAGCACAGGGATCCACAATGGTTTGCTCTATTCTTTGCTATATGCATCCCCAGCTTTATCTATGCCTTCCTACATCATACAATATCTACGCAGCAATTAAATAGAACAAAAAATGAATCTCAATATGCATAAGATGAGCAACTCTGGCCTGAAATGCCCTTCCCCTCTCACTGCCTGACATTCACTGGCACTTCATCAAGGGTGCATGCAGGTGTTTGAAGTATATTCCTTGACATACTTATTTTCAAAAAGCACTTGCTTCCAAGCATCCTAAAACCAAAGGAAAAAAGTGATCTAGCTTTCTTCCCAGGAAGGTCAGGCACATGTAGCCCTCGTGGGAAGCAGTGGGGTATGCATTAGCTCACAGATGATGTAATGCTGTTTTCGCTATTGGCCTCTTCCTCCATGTGGCAGTTTGAGCCTATGTTGCCTTTAAGAACCACAAAGTTGAAGACCCGCAGAAGGTAGAGAGGTCCAGGAGGTGTATTAGAATATGTAATCTTTGTATTTCTTCCCACAATCCCGCATCCCTACAAATCCAGCTGTGAAGTCAGTATCTTCCCTTCTCCTCCCCATCTCCCTCCCTGGTGGCACAGGCTTCCTTATCTAGGGTTTTGGTATGGGGAAGGCTCTCAGCCTGGCTGGGCCTTGGCAGAGGTAATTTTTACTGCATCATTTGGGCTTGGGTAGGGACGCATGGAGAGAGTTGGGGGGGAGGCATTTGAGGCCTGTGGAGGCACGGTTGGGGCAAGGCTTTGGAAGACTCTAGCCTAAGGACATTGCTGTAAGCCCAGGTCACAGAACTGGGCCGAGGCTGAGTATGAATTTGTGTATATTATATGTTTGCTATACTCACCGTTATGTAAAACTGTAACATTGCAGCTTGTGAGTTGCTTCTCCATTTGAACTTTACAGTTCTCCAATCCATTGCATGTGAGCATTATTCCTTTGCCCCTTTTTGAGCAATAGAACAATCTGTCTGCTCATTCAACCATGACCCTCCAGGTTTATCCTCCCCCACCCTTGGCTTGCATTATCTCTTCTTCATCCCATGCCCCTTGCACAGCTTCGTTTTCTCCTCTTACCTTCAACTTTACACACCTCCACCTGCTGCACCACCCCAGTGTCGTTCTCCTTCTCTGCTGGCCACTCGTACACATACAGGTTGGTGTGGGATGACCCTGCATCCAGCACAATCCCATACTGTGGGCAAAACAGAGCCATCATTGCACCTGAGGCACCAAACCAGACACAGTGTGCGCCGGGCTCCGTATGTGGGGGGAACCAGGAATGAACAGCCTCTCTGGAGGCTGTGGGAATATGCCATGTCATTACTTTTCTCAGTAGTGCTTCAGTGCAAAGTTTGCATCAAAGGATAAAAGAGCAGAGAAGCAGCAAAATTGGGACTGCTTGCTTAGGAGATGACCCCTGTGAAGCCATGCCTGTTTTTACCATGAAGGTGTACACCTGAGATGTTGGGATGCAGGGGGACAGAGAGAGTGGCTAGCCAGGCCCAGCAAGGGCAGCAAACTGTCTTGGAGCACTATGAACACCTAGCCCCCCCAGCTTGACTTGTTTTCCTGCAAGAGTCCCAGCTTGTAATACCTTAACGTTCTTCGGAAGGGGCTTGTTTTGGGTCACTGCTACAGCAATTAAAGCAATTACAGCCAAAGTGGAGAGGAATCCCAGGATGAGCAGGATCTTTCTTGTCCAGGACATCTTTGGTTTGGTACCTGTGAACAGAGCAGAAAAAGGATGTTAGTATCCCAGTAGCTCATCTTACCTCAGATTCCAAAGGTCTTCAGGTCTGTTCCTGCAGTTCCAGTGAGGCATCTATTCATCCCTGCTCCCATCTCCTTTTCTATGTTCTCATGCAGGACTTCTTAGAGGCAGAGCTCTGCCCTGGTGTCCTGCAGATGTGGACTGTGCCACATTTCCACGGGCTGTCCCGTGCCAGATGCTGATGAAAGAGGACATAAAGGTGTACCTTGTGGTTTGTCTGTCCTTAAGATACCTGCAGGTGACTGAGCAATCATATAGCAAAAGTATCTGTATGGGGCAAACACCAACTTCTGTAGCTCTGCATTTGGTTTAATAACACCTGAGAAGCTGAAAGAGCAGACTGCTAATATACAACTGCTTAACCTTACGGAACCCAAAGCTTTAATCTTGGGACGTTTTGTGGTAGTGTGCTTTGTGCTGTAGTTTTTTTACATTTATAGTGAGTAATGACATCATCATTGCTGGTCACGTGTTTAGGAAGCGTAAGGCTAAGGCTAACATTTCGGTATGTGGCAGTCAGTTCAAACAGTGCTGTCCTGTGCCTCGGAGATGCTACACAGAAACTATGATCTGCACTCCACAGGCTATTTAAGAAATCTATGGAGACTGCTGATGCCCCTCTCATGAGATCAGGAGATTATCAATAGCCTGTATTTGCAGAATTGACATAGTATGGTGAAAAAATCACACACTTCGCAGAACATACACCAGTCTGATTCCAAAGCTGTCACTGGAATATTTGGTATTTTCTATCTAAAAAATTAAGATTTTCATGGCTTAAAATACAGGCTTACATTAGGATACTGTAAAATAAGGCATCTATGGATGATGGAAATAATTCGAAACCAACATGGCATTTGAGTTTTCATGGTTATACTGAGTGTATAAATACCTGAATTAGTTAGTGGCTAGCATAGAGTCATAGAATGGTTTAGGTTGGAAGGGACCATAGAGATCATCTACTCTACTCTCCCTGTCATAGGCAGGGATGCCTCTCAACTAGACTCTAATACTCAAAGCCTTTTCCAACCTGGGCTGGAATGAATCCTCTTTACTTAACACAATTGACTGAACACTCTTGACACAAATTTTAACTATTTCCTTCCTGCCTCATAGCATTCACCACCTTGGAGTTGTTTCACTTTTCTATAACATCTGGAGATCACAGAATCACAGTTGCTTTGGTCGAAAAAGACCTCTAACACCATACAGTCCAACCCAACACCACCATGACCATTAAGCCATGTCCCCAAGTGCCATGATCACACATTTCTTGAACACCTCCAGGAACAGAGCTTTCACAACCTCCCTGGGCAGCCTGTTCCCATCCCTGAACACTCTTGTACTCAAGAATTTTTTTCCCAGTCTCCAACCTAATCCTCCCCTGGCACAATTTCAGGCCATTTCCTCTTGTTCTATCACCTGATACCAGGGAGAAGGGACCAACCCCCACCTCCCTTCAACCTCATTCAGGGAGTTACAGAGAGCAATGAGGTCTCCCCTCAGCCTCCTGTTTTGGTGATAGGTGATCGATAAACACAAAGCAATATTTAAAATGCAATACAACTTCTTGTAGAAATATTCTTCTCTGCCTCATACACACCTTTGATTCTCCACTTCAGAGATTATTTTTGTACCCATTTATGCCCTCCTCCCCAAGTTTACACATGAAAGATTCATATACATGCGTGAATTTGAGGATTATGAGAGATGCCAAACCATACAGTAGGGAGATATGCCAAATCAGAAGGTAGGGTAGCATGATGCTGTCCTTTATATTTTTCCTGCTTTGGACTCTCCTATGTATATCCCATAGTGGAATTTCATTTCACAAGCCAGTTTTGGTATTGTTTAATAAATCATCATCTTACAACATGAAACTGTGGAAAGGGTATCAGCAAAAATATTTTTCAGATCTATAATCTAGATATAAATTCAACTTACAACTAATAAATAGCTTTGGCACTCTAGGGGATAAACCTGCTCCTTCTACAACCCCAAATCCACACTTTGATTATCTGACTGCTCACATGGGTAGTAATTTCTCTTCTCACCATAGAAAAAGATTCTAGGAAAGGTTTAGAAGTACATTACAGGTCATCCAGGGTGACAATCACATTAACTATCTTCATGGTCCAAGAAGGTAAGCTGGCTGAGCCTACCCTTCACTGACATGCCAGCACTGGAGCTCCATAGGTCATTCTGCAGCCCTCAGATGATGCTAGGTTCAAAATCCATCTGGTACCCCATGTCACAGAAGTAAATATGAAAAGCATTCAAGAGTCATCAACAGAGTCATCTCCTAACCATTCTGGTTTCACATGAAAGGTGGGTCCCAAGCACCAGAACTATACAAAGTGCTAGGCAACCTTAAAAATTACTTCAAAAACCTATTTTCAGAAGGCAGCCTAAGTGAAAAAAAAAAGCAGCACACCTCTAGACAAATGTCTTCCCACATACCTAGAGAAAATGGAACCCAAAAGTGCCAAGAGAACTTGTTTTGAAGGTCTAGCAGGCAGGTCCATTAGAAACCTAATGGTGACCTGGAACTCTACCCTCATTGTGCTCATTTGTAAATCTGCTGAGGCTAACTGAAATGTGGAAGCTTGTTATGCTCACATTTTACGAGTGCTTGCTAGAGGCATAGCATGCTTGCCAATATCTCCAAGAATGCAGCTTAAAAAAATAGTCTAGTGCACATACCAGACAGTAGGAAGCATGAATGCATTTTATACAGCTTTATTCTAAAAGATCACAGAACTCATGGCTTGAAACAATTAGAAACAGCAGAGCATGACAGCTGTGAGACTTTTCTTCCTATTGGTCTAGGTTATGATAGTGCTGAGCATATTTGTTGAATAAAAATTATTGTAACACTAGTAAAATGAATAAAACTAGATGCAGCAATGTGAAATTACCTGCATATAGATATGAAGCTATCATGCTTGGAAACTGAAACTGTTGCTGGCAGTTGCACAGCACATCCATATCATTACTGGCAACCACCAACAGCTTCACTGAGTGTTTACTGTCACAGGAACAAATGATGGGTGACTTTGCATAATTTCTAAGGTATTCAAACTTCCTATTGTGATGGATATTGTCTGTCTACTGTACCTTTTCAGCAGCCACACTCAAAGTAGCAGCATTAGCAGCAAAATAGGAACAGATTTCTCACTGTAATGAGAGAAAAACATCTGTAGAAATGCCTCATCTGTAGGCAGAGGCATAGCTGTAACTGTCTTTATCCCATCTACAACTTAGTAAATTTTTTTTCCAAGGCACATTAAGCATTGGAATAGGCTGCCCAGGGAGGTGGTGGAGTCACCATTCTTGCAGGTGTTCAAAAACCAGACAGTAATAGCACTTTGGGACATGGTTTCAATGGTCATGGTTGTGTTAGGTTGATGGTCTCAATGATTTTAGATGTGTTTTCCAACCAAAATGATTCTATGATTATTTCTTTATTCCATGATTATTCCTGAACACAGATTTTGGGATGAATTTTAGATCAGTATCATAAACTGGGTTGCAGAGAAGCAATTTCATTGCTGTATTCTATACCAGAGCATCCATCTGTGTGAAGTCTAAGGCAGCATTTTATTGAACTGTTTCATTTAGTGATGGACTTGACACTCTTAAGATTTGGACTTGATCTTGGAGGTCTTTTTCAATCTGAATGATTCTATGATTTAAGAAAAGTTACAAAATATAAGCATAATCCAGAAGGTAGCCTAGCAAAGCAATAACCTTCCAAATAGTACTCAAAGTGTACAGACTTGAATACATGATTGCTTAAACAAAAACAAACAACCCCCAAACCAAAACAACTCAAGCCAAACCATGACATTACAAATCCAGGTACAGAACTCAAGGTAATTGAAACAGAACTCCCTTGCCGCGTGTTCTGAAAGGTATTTGGGTGAGTTCCCTTTTCTGCACACTTGGTTGCCTCTGTCAGCTTTAGCTATAATTGCAGGTTCTGCAGTGGCTAAAGAAGTAACTTATTCCCTAGACTCCTCCAGCTCCTTTGCACCCCTTATTCATGTCACTCAATGCCATGCAAACACTTCTCAGGAACTGCAGAAGTGGGGCAGTGCTTGACCCTCTAGCACCTCCGATTGCCAGGCTCCAAGACTTTTTTTGCTAGCAGTTTTCCTCAGCTAAAGATCAAGCACACGTAATTTTCTGTGATTTTCTGTCTCTGTGCCCAGCCAGGACCCAGACAGTGACAAATCTCTGCTTTTCCTCTCACACTTCCCACTGAAATGGTGATAAAAACACCTTAAAAGCCCAAAAGTTGGCGTATAAATGACACTCCTTTTCTTCTTCCACACCACAAAGCTCAGAGCCACCTGGCGCTGGTGTCCCATTTGGCAGCACAGGCATTAAGCATTATTAAGCATTCTCCAGATGTTTCTGATTTTGGTGGTTTTTGTTTGTTTGTTTGTTTGTTTGTGGGTTTTTTTTTTGGGGGGGTGGGGTGGGGTGTGTGTCTACCACTGCTTCCATCCAGTGACTAGTGCAGGTCCCTGAATATAAACTGATCTAGTACCTATTCTGTCTCCGAGTTAGCTATCAACTGAGAATGACATCGGCAGCTACTCCAGCTAACAGCAGTTTTTCTGCAGAAGCCCTGTTACTCTTGGTGAATAAACCAGGAAGCACCACACTACTGTGGGAGACAGCTCTGTGTGAAGGCGAGGGAGCAGGATTGTCCCCAGTGTCTTCCAGAGCCTCAAGACAAATGGGAAATTGCTCCTCCGGCTGAGATCATGCTAAGTCGTTGGCAGCTCTGCACACCAGGAGATGTCACTCACAAGCAAGGCTGCTCGCCATTCAACTCCCTTCTCAACTCCCTTCTCACCAAACAAGACTTTGCAACAAATGTCAAAAGGAATTAGGCAACCATCTGCAATAAAGAGAGGCTAGGGCTGGTTTAAGAACTGAAATTAGGATTGTCAGAAAAGGAGAGGTGCTGTGCTCCGTTCAGACAACCTCACTGTTACTCATCATGTCTAATAAAAACAAATACTGTTGTAAGTTCTGGCTTAGCACACCACTTAAAGTTGATGCTTCCTATTTCCTTTGGATGCTCAGCCTGTTAAGAAGGGATCTCAAGAGGCTGTACTGCGAGGCCATTGCTCTTCTACTGCCCAAGTACTATGCTGACAGACAGTTCCCACCATTACCTTTATGCTCTTAGCACATCTCTGCATGGTCAGAAACACTCTAATTTTCAGTCTTAATTTAATTATTGCCCAGTCTATTCCCTCTGTCTCAAGATTTCTGCAACTCTTAATCCCCGTGAAATTTATTCTCATAATCAGTGTATAAGCAATGATATTTTCTGAATTTTTGTCTTTCCTGTCTTCTTCATCTACCTGAACAGTCCTGTATCCATTTTCTGCATACAAAATAATCTGCTTTTATTTTTAAGCATTCTGACCAGAGCTGCATAGACTAGCCACAGACTTATGTGCACAGTAATGTACTACGAGATGATACAGTTACAGCCTAAATGAAGTGAGGTGGAGACCTGTAGCATCATAGACATACGGTCACTTTACCATCACAACTAGTGCTAAGTCAACCTAGCACTTCCACACAATGCCAGCAAACCCACATTTGGTCACATTCAATTAAATTAGCCCTGGTATATGTTGTAAGCAAAGGGAGTTCCAAGACGCGTTGCCTGCTGCCCACGGGGTTTGGAGTGACGACAAGAGAACTAGAAGGCATCTTACAAATTCTGCTGATCAGCTGGCAGCTACCTCTCCTGCTTATCACCCACGTTGCTGCTACAGTCTGTTGGGAGTCTCTGCAATAACTGGTTTCCTAAGTACATGTCCAGGCTTGGGGTGGGGGTGGGGGGAGCTGCTAGATGCTCATGCAAATGGGAATGTAGTCTGTGGAGCTCCTGAGGCTAAACATATCAGTGAGACACAGTGCAGTGCTGAGACACCACTGAATTATGACCCACCAGAAAGGGACACAGGCATACTTGAAGACTGAGAAACCAGGAACAGTGGGGATTGAAATGAGTCAGATGCCATCGTATTTTTAAAGCAACTGCCAACCAAAAGAGCACAGGAACCCACAGCTGAAGGGTTCCTGAATCCTTCAGCAGTCGGAATGCATTTAGCACTTGCAACCAGCTCTGTGGTGCAGGGTGGGTAGCTTGGGCAGAAGGAGCATCTGTTATCTTGCAGACAAACAACATCTAGGTCAGCACAGAGGCCAGCAGGCAGAGGATCTAGCAATGCAATATGCACAAATTTACTAATTGCAGGAATTCATGTCTATAAGGTTCCACTGGCAGTGATGGCAGGAGCCATCAGTTCTTCACGGGGACACATATCCTCCTGCTGACGGAAAATGGACTTTTGGTAGTCACAAAATTTCTCAGTCTGAATTGCACACAGGTTTTGAGGCACACTACCTAAACCATACTCCTGTCTCCAGACTCACTGCAACCAGATACCCAAGTCCATAAACACTAAGAAAAGCCACACTGCTTCATTTGTCAACCCTTTACTGAATTTTTCTTTGTCCCCATCTGACTTCTTAGTCATTCTTCATCTGCGTTTTTCATTCAAAACATGCTCTTGTCCTAGGAAGATTTTGCTGCAAAGTAATGTGAACCATCTGTTTCAGGCCAACATACTGGAAAAGTCTTTTCTTAGGCTGGCGAGAGGCTCAGGTTTGTCCTAGAATATACATATAGGCACATACACAGTAAGTGAATTGCTTTGGTTTAAGAGGTTTTATTTAAAAATATGAGGGCAAGACACTGAACAGGTCGGAGCTGTAATTCAAGCTCAGGATTTTACATCACTTCTTACAGCTGTTAGATGGAACAGTGTGGAAGGATCTGCCCCAAGTGTTAATTGTTCATATGGCCTTACTACTGGTCTGATCTCTGGCCATTCTTGTGATGCTATATGCGATTATAAATGCAGATTTATTGGATTGTGCTTTTCCGGATTAAATAGTTATAAGTGCTGAAGTATAAACACTGAAATGTCAGTGAAACTGCTAATCCAAACAATGTAGTATGTTTGTTTTGGATACAGTCTTTCAGAGACATTTGATACTTTGAAATCACACAGCCCTGCATGGCTCAAACCCCAGCAGACTCCTATGGATCTAGGCTATGCAGACCAGTTGAGAGTGCTTGAACTAGCCTGTACCATATGCAGACACACACACACATATTTATCAGTGAGCTGGAAGATGGAGTAAAAACTTTGCCCATATCTGTGATAACACCAGGTTGGAAGCACAAGCACACTGACACATAGGGTTGGAATTCAAAATAAATTTGATAAATAGGGGAAAGCCTGGGGAAAGCATCCAACTCACTTGAGTAAGGACAAGAGAAAAGACAACATTTAGAAAATAGCTATTGCTCAAAGACTGCATGGTGAGTGAGCAGTTAAGTAGCACTTTCAGAGAAAATATTCTTGCAACTACAGCAGTTTGCAGTAACCCTTTCTTCTATTTAAGGCTGGTAAAGACTCCTATGAAGTTCTATGTCCAATTTTGGACACTGTCTTTCACGAAAGATGTAGACCACCTGAAGAAACTCCATAAGGGAACTGGAAGATCTGAAATCTAAAAAGTTGACCTCTGAGGAAAGATAGAAGGAATCAGGTGGTTTGGTTTAGAAATTAAAGGGAGAGAGACATGTTAGCTGCCTCCAGACAAATGAAGTCTCTATCTGCCAGCACTGTTGTAGCTGGGTTCCCAGCTCTGCCTCCTCAGTTGGCAAGGCAGGGAGTTTTCAAAAAGAGGGCAATGCACTTACAAGCCACACTTAGCTAAGAACAATGCAATGCACATGCTCTCTTTGTGGGATGCAGATGCATTTTGAATAAACCTGTTCCCTCTTTCCCTCAACAAAGCTCCAGTTTGCATTCAGACAGAATTCAGCCACAGGAATCATCCTGCTATATTTTGTGGTGAGATCATAGCAAGGGGGGGACCTGCTGAAGAGAGTCCAATGGAGAGCCATGAGGATGACTGGGGGACTTGAGCATCTACCTTATGCAGACTGAGAGACTGTTTAGTCTTGAGAAGACTGAGAGGAGATCTCATCAATGTCTATAAATATCTGAGAGGTGGATGTCAAGTGGATGAGGCCAATCTCTTCTTGGTGGTGCACAGTAATGAGACAAGGAACAATGGATACAAATTAGAAAGTTTCACCTCAACATGAGGAGAAACTTCTTTACAGCAAGGGTGACGGAGCACTGGAACAGGCTGCCCAGAGAGGTTGTGGAGTCTGCCTCTCTGAAGATTTTGAAAACCCACCTGGATACATTCATGTGCAAACTACCCTAGGGGATCTTGCTTTGCAGGGAGGTTGGACTTGATGATCTTTGGAGGTCCTTTCCAACCTCTGATGTTCTGTGATTCAGTGTTGGTCTGTTTCACCAACTAGCAAGTGACAGGACAAGAGGAAACAGCTTCAGGTTGCACCAGGGGAGGTTTAGGAAACATTTTTTCACTCACAGGGTTGTCAGGCACTGGAACTGGCTGCCCAGGAAAGCTGTCGAATCACCATCCCTGGGGTTATTTAAAAGACATTTAAACATGCTACTTAGGGACATGGTTTAGCAGTGGACTTGACGATCTTAAAAGTCTTTAACTTCCTAAATGATATGATTCTATGATATAGCATTCACAACACTGCTGGGGTGGGTGCACCTCATCCCTTTGCTGCTTTTAGAGTTTTGACTGGGACATAGAATCATAGAATCGACCAGGTTGGAAGAGATCTCCAAGATCATCCAGTCCAACCTATCACTCCGCCCTATCCAATCAACTAGACCATGACATTAAGTGCCTCATCCAGTCTTTTCTTGAACACTTTCAGGGATGGTGACTTGGAGGAGCTCTGTTTTCCTGGAAAAAAAAAAGCTCATAGCAATCCTGGAGAGCTGGTGAGTGCTAGAGGCTTCGGAAGTCGAGCAGCAGCAACAGCAAAAGGCGGACACAAAGGAGCAGGCAGCACACAGACCCCTTCTCTCCCTTCCGCAGTCACCCGCACAGGCGGCAGCAGCACAGAGGAGCTTTGTGCTCGAGGCGGTCCCACGGCCCTGCTCACTGCTCGCCCTGCAGCGTGGGTTTACTGCTGGAGGGGTAATGTTTGAAGGCTCCAGGAAGGAACCCCTGTGACCTGGACCACACTACCAACAAACCCCCCATTCACCCTGTGCACAAAGTGAATTCCTTTGTTAGAGACCTTCCCAGAGCACCCAGCAGTGCTGAAGGTGCTGCTCAGCTTCCTCGGCTGCTTTGTAAGGCACCCACACTGCCTTCTATCCCTGCTTTATACTCACTCTCCCCATTATTACACACCATCCTCACCAAAGCTTTCCTGATGCCTGGGAGTTATACAGGGAAGATATGCTTCTGGCTTAGATCTCAGCAGTCAGTCGAAGATACTCAACGTTCTCACATACGACCAACAAGTGGCAGGATACTGTGGACACGATGACCTCTTGACAGTTAATTTTCACATTTCTGTGATGTTTACTGGTTTCTAAGCCTGTAGGCGATTTGTACTCACTCATTTCTTTAGGATTCATACATCAAAGAGGTTTTCAAATCAGAAGAAACAACTGTTATCAGTTACATCAGTCTCCTTCCAGGCAATGTCTGGCAGTAATTTTCTGCTAGCCTATCAAAGCTGTATTTGAACTGGAGAAGATTTATTGCTGCTACTCATAAAGCTTGAAGTTTCATCGGAAAATACCCAGTGAGCTTGAGTTGGCTTGTCCTCCAGCTAATCACCTAAGTCATTGCTTGAATATGCTTGGCTAACACGTGGTGAGAAGACATTTGTTTTTATTTGGGGGAATGAAGGAGCGTCAAGCACAGATAACTTTTCAGTTTTGTTATTATTGATAGTTCTAATATGTTGACTTGCAATGTGCTATGGGTGCTGCTAGGCTTCCTCTTATTCTCAATATCCTTAAATTCTTTGCTCTTTGATTTTTGATAATTTTTTCCCCTTATGTTTCTCTTGACAATTTTCTACACTTTCCAACTTTAAATCTACATTAATTGCAGCTTCCTTTTTCTCCCTAAAATATGCATCTTTCAGAGATTTTATTATTTTTTGAATTAGCATAACATTGAACTGTCAGATCAAAGCTTTTGGAGAATAGAATAAGAAGTGAATAGACTGCTTCCGATTAGCACTCCCATTTGGCTGTTTTAAATGCTCCACTGATTCAGCTGAAGTAGTTTTAAATTTGGGAAATCAGTTCTTTTAAGAGCTACTAGATTTTATTTGTTGACACAGAATATGTGCATATTACTTGTATAATAATCTGTAATGCTTCTTTCTTTGTTGAGACTGGGGCTGATGTACATTGTCCTTGTGCTGAAAGTACTGCATTGAAAATTATGAGATGGTCACACTCAGTCTTGAGGAATTAACATTCACTAAAATCTACCATCCTATCAGCTTTCCTCATCCATATATAGAGAGTCATGTCCTCTCTCTCTGACATCCTGTCTGGTAACGGGCACTAACCTTCACCTGCTTTGGTTTGGTGTTCCCAGGTCAGCCCCAGGCAGCTATTTGCGCACAATTACTTAATTACTGTTGTTACTGTTAAAAGCAGCAGAGCCTCCACTTTAGTAGGAAGATTGGTGATGTGTGAGTCACACCACCAACCCAGTACAGCCCACCCATCCCCTCTGCCCCATCAGCTACCTGCAGCAGGGGGATGTGGAATTTGTCACAGCAAAAGAGAGGAAATAGCCTCAAGAACAACCATTCCCCCACTTCAAGATCTATGCTGGGTTTAGCAAGTTCAGAAACTTGCCAGAAAGACCAAGTCCTGAGCACTGTATGGACTGCTACCCCCAGTAGGGGGTTCTGGCAGAGGGAATGACCAAAAATACATTCAAACCCTTTGCCATCCACAGCATGCTCTGCACCTGACACTTACATTAGTGTCAAAATATGCCCTCCCAGTAGTCAACAGTTTCCCTCTATGCTCTTTCCACTGATGATCTCCTCTGCCTTGAAGAGGCTGAGGTTCCTAACCCCCTCACCACATCTCAAGGGTGTTTTTCTCTGAATCACAGATTCCTGAGATCCCCTTGTGTGTTGAGCAACAGTACCACTTTCAAGGGCTCACTTCCCCAGCTTCCAAAAACAATGCAGTTGCCTTGAAGTACCACATGTGAGCACACAGCAGCTGCCCATGATGCTGCAGACAGCAAGAATCTGAGCTTCCTGAGCATTTCTGCACAGCAAAGCAACAAGCTTTTCCCCTGAGAACTTCCCACTCAGGACTGAAAACCATTGGAGACTGGAAGCAGAAGTACAGGCACTGTTCCAGGCTGGTACAGCATCAGCAGAGCCACTGGCAAAGCCCTTGGATGATGAGGCCATGTATGAGGAGGGACAGATAACACCCATTCCTCAGCAGCCTCTCATGCAAGTAGGTATGCTGGAGACCTCTCCAGTGCCCATCTGTGCATGGGCTATTGCCCATACCTGGATTGTGGCACTCTTTGCAAGCATGATTTCCAGCACAGGTCTTTGCTCTTTTAAAGGAGCATATCTCAGGCCTGTAAGATACTCAGTGAGTTTTATTTCCCTTAACATGCACAGGTGCCCATTTGCAGCAGAGAAAACTAGGCACATTCTAGCAGATGAAGCTAGAGGCCTCTTGCTGTCCAGGCAGGGCAAGAGCCCTGCTGCCTTCTTTCAGTAAGTCAAGGTTAAGCCTGCACACACAAAAAAGAAAGCTCTCTAAGTTACATTCTTCCAGATTTGCCTCCGTACCTCCAGCTGTCAGCACTGCTATCTCCATTCCTCACCGCAGAGCACAGGACAGAAAACAGCTGGAACAGTCTCTGTCTCCTGCTGGGGAGTGCATCCACTGCCTCAGCTTTGTGGAAAAATATACTGATTTCTCAGAGGTCAGCTTTAATAACTAGGATTCCCACAAACCATGAGGAGAATTCAGCTCATGATATTTGGCATGAGTATCACACTCTGTTCCACATGCTGCTACAATTTCCATTTCAAACAGCAGGAAACAAATTACTCTGTGGTATTTTTCAGGACAATCAACGGGAAGCACACAGGACCGAAGCCTGTTTCAGGGCACAGGCCTCACCAGAGTATCAGTGTAAGAAGAAATACTTTTTAGAGGTTGCAAAGTAATGAAAAGTATTTTTTTTTTTTGGTGGTCAGAGAGCACCTTGAAAAGGCTGTAGCCTAATGGTGACATGAAACAAAACAGCAAAAAAGTTTTGCTGGATGAATGGGCTGGCACAGGATGTTATCAGTCTCTAAAATTCAGATTACTTATTACTGGGACATGCTGTGAATCCCAGGGAGAATTAGACTCAGGAAAGGAAATAATTTGTAATCAAAACATGGTTTGGCCTCCAACTTGTATATATTCATTACTCCTCAGCCCTACCTCCCCCAAAAGTCCTTGTATTTCTAAATACAAACACAAAATATTTTGAATAAGGGCATGGGCACACAGTAGTAACACGGACAAAGGACGGTTACAGCAGCCCATCCTGGCAAGTGCCTGAGCTGCCTTGTCTGTGTGCATTATGTACAAGGGACTGCTGGCAGGCATTAAGCCACTATCATTTCTGGGTGATCAAGCAGCCCTCACACATCTGCAAAGTCTGGGCCCAACAAGTGCACATTACAGCTCTGACTTCTCACTGCGTCTCCCCCAGAGGAATAAGAGCATGAGCTGCTCTCTGTTCCCAGCAAGGAAGGGCAAGCAGGGAATTCCCAAGCTTTCTCAGAACACTTGCCTCCAGCTTTCTGTGCCACGCTCTAGTCTGTATATCCAAAGATGCTTACTGGGACAGAGAAGTTAGCACTCCACTGCCAAAAGCCAACAAAACAGAGGTTACCTCAGCTGAAGCAGCAGCAAGCTTGTGACACAGCCATTCCAGCAAAGGAGACAGATTTATAGCACAGCAAAGCCGACAGCTGACCCTGGTAAGCTGAGTATAGCCCCTCAGCCCATGCAAAACCAGCTACAGGTCTGCTGCTTCCCTGACACTGCTGCATTTGCCAAGCTCTCTGAGAGCATTTCTCCTGCTGGTTACAGGAGGTCAGATGTCCCAAGGTCAAACCAAAACCCACCTGCCAGCCACAGGATCCCCAGCCCAGCTGTAGCACTTGCAGCAAGTTCCAGTGGGCAAGGGCTTCTTTTCCTGTGTCTCCTGCAGGAGCAGGGGCATTGAAAAGGTTATTTATTAACAGCTTTGGGACAAAGGAGCAAGAAAGAAAACAAATCCATTTATAAATCAGCTCAAGAGAAAACTTGTGACTCTAATGGTCTCCTTTGTAATTGCTCAAGTGTGGCCCGGAGCTGCCCTGACATCGCTTCTTGTGATGCTGGGTCAGCAGAACAGGCCCAGTTGCACAGTAAATAGCCTGATAAGGGCAGAATAGCTCTGAGGAAGAAAAAGCTAACTTATGCTGCACCCAGAGTTTTCTTGGTTTCTGCTAGGGTTTGGGAAGACTGAGTGGTCAACCATCTCACCATGAAATACAAAGCAGTGACTCACATTAGTGTCTACCTCTGCAATCCAGGGCGTATGCTTTCTCATGGGACAAGGTAGAAACAGGATAGAGAGAAAACTTACGAGAGCTTTCCCAAACAATACCAGTCAGTGCTAGCTGACCTCTCAGGCAGGCCATACCAATCCTGAATACTTTGCCAGACTTTTTCCTTTGATAACATTTCTCAAGGGGGAAAGGAGAACAAAAATAACAAAACACTGTTCTGTTTAACAGTTATCCATAGCAGAGAAAACCTGAGCTAAAGTTTCCAACAATTATCAGCCAAAAAAGCCCTTAAATAGACATTCAGTGTACTGTTGTTTTGGATTTTTTTTTTTTTAATTTAAAACTGGCTGGGAAAAGATGTGGATTGAAAGCCATGTAAGAGCACAAGGCAACATATCATGTTAAAACAATATTAAAATACTCAGTATAGCACTGATATGGATGAAGGAGCAAAGGCCTCAAGCAGAAGTGGCAAACTGCACTGTAACTCATTGAGAGGAACTGCACATCCAGGAAAGATAGTTCGATAATGTCCAAGGTATCTATGGAAACCACTGTCCTACACAGGAAACAATAAAACTCAGGAAAAGACAAACACAGATAACTCAAACTTCAGATATTCTGAAGGGCAGTAACACTAGCTGCAAGCAGCATTTGATCACAGAGATGGGGACTCAATGAAACAGTTGTAAAGCAGGGAAATGAGGGCTAACAGGCTGAAGGAGAAGTAGGAGCTGTATGGTAGGTATGTGAAGAGAAATCTGTGGAGCTGTCTCCTCAAAGCAGATGTGTAAGCCCTCACTTTAAAAACCATTTATAATCTGGCTGTGCTCCCACAACATTCTTTGTTCAGATGACACTCAGCAGTGGGTCTCCTCCTGGATCATGATCTGCTCGCCCTTTACACAGACACATGGGAAATGAACTTGTTTTGTGTGGGAACTGTGATTACAAAAGGTTGGGGAGTAGTTTCAGCTTTGCACTTTTGATCACTGAAAGAGTTCAACAACTTTCCTTGCCCCCATTTTGTTATGTCCAACATTTTTGCCCAATAATTTTCATCCCCCAGAGCCTCTCATAGCTCTATTTGTACCTCTTTTGTACCCCTGGTCACACCAAAACATAGTATCAAGTTCTGCTGACTTTGCCAGTTATAAACAAAGGGTTCACATCTTTTCCTCATTTAAGAACAGTGTAGTTTTTAATGTAGTTATGATGAGGGAAATTAATGTAGCAATAGTGCAAGACCTTATGGAGAAGGAAGACAATAAGCATTTTTAAAATTTGTTTTAATCATACTCGTTCTCTCACCCACACTCACTCTCCTCAAAATCACAGGCACTGAACTTGCCCAGGTGCTCTCTGTGCATGATGGGACCAAAGGTGCCAAAATGCCAAGTCCTTGCCATATCTCTTGGGTTCCTGTTCAGTGGCAAACTACTAACTTTCAAGCAGGTCTTTTCCCATCTTTAGGAGATATCAATTACTAGAGTATGATGCCTTTGCCTCAAAAATCTCACTTACCTTGTGCCCCAAGAGTCCTAGGACAGGTGGCTGCTCAGTGCCTCCTTTTCCCCATTTCAGGCACCTTAGCTCTTGCAGTCAGCCATTCTGCTGGGAGAGGAGGACTTGTGCACGGAATGTGCTGTGATCTTACTGTTATTCTTTTATTATTGGAGCACACCAAGGTGCTCCAATTATTTTTCCCCAGGGTGTCATCTGTGTAGGGACTTTATCAGCATCCATGCCTTCTGCTGGCAAGCCATCCATGTGAGGCTTATCAGGGTGCAGTCTGCTGTGTTTGTGGCAAACACCACATCTGTCAGCGTTCACCCAGTTTGGTGCAGTTAGTCACATCTTTGGCTATCAACACCAACCATTCTCTTAACCCTTCCTCTGCTCCTTCATCTAGTCCTCTCTCACACACACTTCCATTCTCGTTTCCTTAAGGTCAGCTGTAATATTTCTGTTTCTTTGGTTGCATACTTGCCTTATGCACAGTGTGCTGGGACCCTCCTTTCACAGGCCATCGTTGTGGCTGTGAGAATGCCTCCTGGCTTGGTTAGGTGATGTGGGACCCTAATAAAGGAAGTAGATTTTAAGGCTGGTCTGGAGTCTACTCCCACATGCAGCTCTGTTGCTTGGATGTAGTAGGACCTCCTGCTTGGAGCTCTCAGCACAACATGCACAAGTACAGCAGAAGAGGCAGTGTACTGAGAATTAGAGGATGCTGAAATTCAAGAGAGGAACAATGCAGCCTATCCCTGGGTGTCACTACCAGACTCACCACGAGGGATTTTAAACAATTTACACCCAAGACCTCACTAACAATGTTAGAACTGTTTTCAGCTTATTACATCCCTGTGACAGTAGGGGGCCAGACCATTGTCAGTAGCGTAGTGCAGACCTGGTGGTGTTCATGTAACCAGGCTCCCAGGGCAAGGCTGGAATTAACCTCAGCCTCCCCCGTAAAGCTCCTGTGAGACAGGATAACTGCAATTATCCCACAAAAGTGAATCCACAAGAGTCACAAGGAGGCTTTTGTACACACATGTTTTCTCATGTTCATGACAGTTTTATGAGCTCAGCCTTCTCTCAGCACACAGACACTCAGAAAGGCCAGGGCTGTCTTACTGCTTCTCACTATTACCAGGCTCCCCTTGACTCTGGGGCTTTCATGGCTGACTCCATCTCTCAGCAGTGCTGCCTGTCCACAGCATATGGGCCACTAGACCAAACACATAATGCTTCTCTGGAACCTCAGCCCTTCCCTAATAACAAGTCATAACACTTAAAATTGCCACAGTGGTTTCCATCCATATATCACCAGGTAGTTTACAGAAGTTAGCACCATTAGCCCTGTTTCTTCAGAGGATGAAAAAGCAAAAGACAGCAGCAGTGTGCCTGATGCTCTGTCCCCTTGACCACCTCATCTGCTTCTCTGGGAAGCTCTCACAAACCAGGGCTCACAGCATGCTCTTTCCAGTTGAGGGGCAGAGTTCCCAGGAAAAGAGCAGCATGCTTTGGCTACAGCTACTCTTAAATTTGTCCTCCATAATTTTGATATATTCTATCATGTTCTGCCAGATTAACAGCAATTTGGATATTATTGGTCTAGTAAAGTATACACATGACTCATACTACAAGATCTACGTAGTTCTGCTACAACTNGCAGAGCCCTGCAGCAGGAAAAAGGGTATTCCCTGTGTTTCCTTCCTGCAGTCTGACTTTAGGGACAGAGGCAGCAGAAACCAGTAGAGTTGAAAAAGTTGTTGGGTACTTTATAAAGGCATTAGGAATGACTGAACAGCAGTTCTGCTGTGTTCTATATAAGCTTTACAAAATGCTAGGGAAGCTAAAGACTGACTGATACACCACACCAAAAGTTCCTGAGATGCGGTTTGCAAAATATTCCAATGTAAATTTGTGGTTACAGTCTCCTGAGAAGCAAATGGATAGAAGAGTTTTTCCAAGATCCCTATTTACAGAAGGGCATCTATTCCCAGAGAGCCTTCTGGGACCCAGTTAGTATTCTCACAGACTCCAAGTGGCCACAATACTAGAAGATCCTTAAATTGGCAAAAAAATTACTAGTCTCTGCAGCTGAGACACGCTTTGTAACCTAAAACATAGCTGTAAAATTACTGTCTTTAACAACAGTTCATGGCATGGGGCCAGGTTCTGTTAAAAAAAAACCCACTATTTTTAAGATGAAGTGCAAAGGTTTAGCATCACAGTTGGCTTAACTCATCTGTCTGCTCTGCCACAAAAAGAGGACTATCCTACCTCTGTCTTTTGCTACAGTTGTACCTTGCATTTGTACAAATGCAGGTTCCTTTTTTCATTTTTTACTTTATTTTTTAACCCGATGTGTTACATTCTCTGGTCGGGCTGACAGTTACGAGCACAGCGTGGGGAAGGAGCTGTGGTCTGACAGTCCTCATCAGGCAGGGTAGATACGGCTCAGCCCTTCATGTGTTAAAACCACCTACTAAAATCATCTTTAAACTTGAAACTGAATAATTTCAAAATAGGTTCTTAATTCTCTTTGGCTAATGACAGAGGAAATTCTAAACAACACTGTTGGAACATTCTCTTCTTGTTTTCTTCACGGCTTTCATGCCTTTTTGTCACAACAATATTTCTAAGTCTTATAAACAAGAACCTGACCACTAGATTTACTGGAACAAAGTTCTTTTCAGCTTCAGCTGATTTTGTGTTTACTGAAGTCTCAGACAAACCTGACAAATGGTATGCTTCCTATGCTATTTCAGGAAAGCAAGACTAAATATATAGAAGCTGTAGATCAACTTATTTGACACATTCAATTCAAGGCAAAATTGCAGATTTCCACTGTGTTTTCCACAAAGCAGCAGGAGCCAGCAGCTAGAGTCTGATCTTGGCCAAGATTAGGTGTCCTCCCTGGCAAGAGCTGCCCTCAGCCATTCTGGAAAAGAGCAAGTATGAGGGAGGGACAGTTTTCAGTAGAGATACAAATCCCACTCTCTTATCTGTCCCCACCACCAAGCCCACGCTCCATACAGAAGCTCCATCTTCCCTCCTGCTGCATGCCTGCTCCCTGGGCTTTACTGTGCACCATGCATCCATTCCATCAGCTGTGCTGCAGAATCTTCAAATTACATCCATCCCTCACTTTCTGAGGAGTCTCCATTTTTTGCTACAAGCCAGGGAGGACATTGCAGAGACTGCTGCCTCCCCTGCCTCCAGTTGCAGTGTCACTCTTGGTGAACGTTAGAAACCACAGCAGCTGTACCAGCAGTTCCTGCCACTGTGTCTTGGGAGCCCTCTGAAACCTGTGCAAAAGTACAGCTAGCTGGCTGAGAGGTTTAAGTGGTTTCTACGTCTCAAGCTGCTGATTCACCTTCTCCAGGCACCACACAGAGTTCTAAGACCAGTTGCAGCTTGAACTTGGTTGCAGATAGTTAGTGAAACCACAACCTAATTCTTACTCCTTTGTAAAAATGGGTCTGTTTGCTTTTTCTCTTCCCCAGGAACCGATGTGATCAGGGCAACAATTCTCAGGAGGATCAGAAACAAAGAGGGGCATAGAAACTGAACTAAGAGCCTTTAACCTTTACTAATGAAAAAAAAAAAAAAACAATGCTTGTTCAAAGGTGCAAATCCCAGCATGTAAACCATCCAGACACCCTTTAAGTGTTACTTTTTGGCCAGGAGAGATATAGTGTAGAGCTGGATGAAGCTTGCAAGGAAGCATGGGGCAGTGAGGGTCAGACTGATAGGCATGTGCCTCCTCATACCAGAAGCTTAATCACTACCAACAAAGTATGTTGACATTACAAGGGGAACTTGCAAGGCAATGTGAAGCGGCTTTGCAGATCCTCACGGAAAGCACTTCCCAAGCTGGAAAGGACCAGTAAGACCCTGAAAGCTTTCAGACAAAAACTATGAAAGGCAGAGTTGCAGCACTGCTGGCGGTAGCTGATCACTAACAGTGACCACTACACTGCTTGCGTTGCCCTTGAATGACAACAGTCAGCATAACACAAGTGGCAAAGGGATGGGCGGCCCAAAGAGCTGATATTTCCATCTGCATTTGGAGGAAACAAATGCATGAAACAACTTAAGAAGATGAATTTGTCCAGTGTGCACTTAGCCAACTCTGTTTCCTTCCATCTGGTCTCTCACACTTTTCCCCTTAACTCATTTCTCAGTCTGTACTGCTAATGTAGCACTGTTTCAGAGCACAAGGCCGGTTTTGTGCCTCTCCTTGTCTCACAGTGAAGCCCCCTCTAATAACTTTCATCTGAGTGGCTTTCACCCTTGTTTCCTCCTATTCTCTCACTTGGGCTGGTATTTGCTTTCAAGCCAGAAAAGTTCAGAGTTATTGAAGGAAAAACTAAAAAAAAAAAAAGAAAAAGAAAAAGAAAA
>VWYK01013500.1:0-12368 GCA_013399775.1 Semnornis frantzii
CCAAACCGTCACACTCATGGTGATGCCAACCTCAACTTTATGATCTAAGGGAGGGTGTTTGAACACCTAAGATCCCATGCTAAGTCCAAAGAGAGAAGCACAACTTCATTGCAGACTTGAACCTAAATCTGCTCTCAGTCAACCCAGCCATAGTGAGCATCCTGTGATTCGTAACAGAGCACAGGTACCACAGATTTAGCTTGAAGTCTGAAAATACATGAACATCCAAAACATTAATTCTGCCTCTGGTGAGAAGCTACCATTATGCACCTCAAAACTTTTGCAGAGTCTCTTCATAACTGCTTAGCGAATGCAGTGATGAAATTCCCTGTGGATTGAAGAAAGGCAGCACTAGGAGCTGAACATAGCTACCTTCTATTTAGAGCAGAGTGTATTCAATTGTTTACTCTTTTGCTCAAGAGGGAACACCAGGACAACGGAAAAACTGTAGTAGGAAGAAAAAAACTGTAACGCTGTTTGTATGTAGTAGCTTATATAAACCCTGGCACGTCTTCTCCTTTTACACTCCGCGAGATGTTATAAAGAAGTTAGAGAATGGCGCTAGCCATCATCCCACTGCAGACAAAACACAGCGTGGCTTTCCCCTTACCACACCATCAAGGGCACTGTGCCAGCGTTCACAGCAAAACCACTTAAACAACAGAGTAAGCAGTACCCACTAAGCTTCTTTTAAACGAAGGAACAAAATTGTTCCCACAAGTAGCACAGAAAGCTAAACAAGCTGCAAGTCTATACATTTACCAGAAGGCGTTTGTGAAGTCAGCATTTGTGTCTCCGTGGTTAGCAGAGGCAACAAGGGCCTATGCTTTTTCTTTTTTTCCCACCAAGCTTCAGTCTGATGATGGTCATCTCCCCAGAAGCTATGTGTCACCTGAGTCCCACCTCACCTTGTCAATCAGCACAAGGTGAATTAGTAAAAATCCAAACAAGTATATTTTGCTCCTGCAAAACAGGAGGTGTCAGTAAGTATGTGGTGGTGTTGAGCACTCTAGCTGGCACAGAGAGAGTGAGAGAATGGGCTTTCACAATTCACCCCCAAGTTGGGAAAAATGGGCAAAGAAAACCAAGCAAAGGCTGTCCCAGGTTGTAATACACACTCAAGAAACCCAGCTGTGAGCCCATTTCTAGGTTCACAGTTGCACTTCCAAGAAAGAGAGTCAACAGCTGAATGTACTCTGCTCTACATAGCAGGTAGTTACATTCAGTTCTCCTCCTGCCCACAATAAATTCCATGAGTGTATTCATTACATTTGAGCACCTTCTTTTGTTTTCTGTCAGAAATGTACCAATAGAATGCTTTTTCACAGAAACACCATAATATCTATGTATGTGAAGGTGTGGGTACATACCCAGGTTCTAACCCAGAGGCACTATGTGACAGCAGTGATACTATTAATCAGTTTAAACAGTCCGTTTGGCTGGCATCCTACAAATGTGGCTAATGAGTGTCTACTTAATAGGAAGAAACACTCTTTAAAGTTGATCAATTGACCATGAGTGTTTTCATCAATAATTTTTAATGTCCT
Organism: Semnornis frantzii; assembly: GCA_013399775.1. NCBI lineage: Eukaryota > Metazoa > Chordata > Aves > Piciformes > Ramphastidae > Semnornis > Semnornis frantzii. The sequence goes on from VWYK01013500.1 coordinate 1,548, forward strand.
AGCTTGCCCTTTCTTGAGGTTAGCATTATCACTATTAATTATCTCTCAGGATATTGTAGGTAAAAAAGCTCAGAAAAGGAAGAATTCCACACCTAAGTATACAATGTTCCCATCAAGTGCTGTCCAACTCAAAACAGACCCACTGCCATATCCAGTAGTGTCTCAGGTTGGGAACTATAGGGTTAAGAAAGTCCTCTTGGGACTTAAAGATTGTTATTCAATCCCACAATTCTGCTATCTCTTCATAAGCTCACGGCAAGGCCAGTTTGTTCTCTTTTCCTCCCCCTCCAGCCTTCTGCAGGCAGGAGCTGCATTATCGGGATGAACATGTAAGCATAGGCCTGGTTGGGGCCTTCAGAGGCTGTGCTTAGGCCTCTTGGATCACAGAAGCATGAGGGCGGGGGGAGGACTGGAGCACTGGGGATGATAGATTTAGTTTTGGGATAGGGGAAAATTCAAGGGGGCTGGCTTATGGATTCTGTATCTGCCTTGTAATTTCTGTCTGTACCTCTCTCTCTAAATACAATTCTGTGTTTTTTTTCTCCAATTCATTTGAGAGCTTCACTCTGTCGGTTTCTTTAAACCTACGACAAGCAGCTATAATTTTTTTAATAGTAATTTGATATTCAGAGAAAGTCACTGAAGCATATTTGCACCGTTAATGCCTTTGGAAGGAGCAACAAGAGAGTAAAACAGGCCCCGAGTACTGTTCCTGGAGAATTTCCACTGGAAATTCTCCATCCCAGCATTTCGAACTTCTCAATACATTGTGAAGCTCACTGCAAGCCAAAATCAACCTTAGAGAAAGGTGCATGTGTTTGGAGATCTACCTGATAAATACGCAGTCATATTCCACCTGATTCCTAACCTTTGTCCTTTCTCTCCTTGTTCCAATAGCCTCCATACTTTTGACAGGACACAAGATTACTCTGGTTCTTTTCCTGTCCCTGCTTAAAAATAAATACATTTGCTTCTCCCCTATCTCATAGTTCCTTCGTCATCTATACGATTTTGTGGGGCAGGGGGTCATTTGGAAATAATTCAATGTACTATTTCATGCAGTATTCCATGGGGGAGAATTACTCTCCAAATCTGATTACACATTTAAGTGCAAAAAAAAAGAAGTAGTCCAGTTTCCGAAGGTAATTTGTACTTTCCAGTCTCCTCCTGAGATCACTGCAGCAGTCTGCAGGACTCACCATCTGTATGCAGTAAGCCAGTGCCATTTTATCTTGCAGATCAACATGGACAACCACCCTTCTTAACCATGGCTCAGCAATTATTCACAGTCACAGCCCAGAAACTATAACCTTAAGAATAACTTTAGTAGATAAAAGTTCTTGCCAGTTGGTGGGTTCATCTCAGTTATCTACAGACACCTGCAGCTACACTAACTGCCCTTCATAGCTCTGTAGTTAAGGGAGAGAAAGAGGCAGCACAAAGGGCCGGAGTCACTGCCGTTGCAGTCGGGCCAGCAACAGCTCTTATTCAAAAAGTATTTAAAATCAAATGGTACTCAGTTATCTAGAGAATGGAGAGTAATGCAAGTTTTAAGAGCTTTGGTTTTTGAAACAAATCTCGGGTTCTTTGTCCTTTCAAACAAAACCTTCAATTTTTAAGACTTTTAAAGTTGCCTTTTCAATGGATCCAAGCAGATTTGGAAATGCATCCCATTTTTAAAATAATTTGGAGAAAAGTGAAAAATAAAGGAGAAAAAAAACCCAGCAGCTTGAGAGGGACAAATACTACTGTCAAGCAGGAACTTGCAACACCGCCCATGCTAAGCTTCCTGCTTACGAAGATGATGCATAGAAGTTATAAAAGTATGCTGCTCATCACTTAGATGGACAGCAACATAAAAAAATATGTATTACAAAATAAAAGTCAGAAGCTGAGGATGGTAAGGAATACTCATTGCTTGGCTTACTATACTCAGAAGGAAAGCACACCAATGAAACGATCTCATATTGCACAGAGGAAAATATAACCTTGAAGAGTATGGATCTTTACCCTAGAGCCTGTTCAGGCTGGCTGCTCCCATACTCTGTGTGACACACCTGTAAAACCAATCAATCCCAAATTTATTCTCACATCATTCCCATTACAAGCTACCATGCAGACACAACGCATTCAATGAGTCTTTCAGGGAAGAGGGTACAAAAAAATAAATGAATAAACACCACTAATAAATAATTTAGTAGAAATGAAAGACAAAAATATGTGAAGAGATTACCACTCAGAAGACCTTGTTTTTATTCTCAATATTCCAGGTGTAGCAGAAAAACAAAATAGATGTGACAGTACAGATGCTGGTTTGAGCTGGCAAAGCTCAAATACTTCTACTCAAGTCACCTGAAACACAATCCCTAATCCCTGCAAACCATCCTGACTCACAAGAGTATGAATGACATGAACTACACTCATCCCTTCCCTGAGGATCAAGTTCAGCAACCCCTCAACAATCAAAGCTTTTGTTTCCATCAATTCCCTTTGATTACTTTTCTCATTTGTGGTTAGCATTTCACACAGTGCATGACTTAAAAGTGCTTAACAAAGCAGTTTAACTGGCAGTAGGAGAAATGAGTTAGCTGAAGATGCACCTCAGGCTATACCCAACCTCCTGTTAACTTCCTGTTAATGAGGGTAACTTACCTTAACTATTGAAAAATATTCCTGTAGAGTGATTAAGAGACAGCAACAACTTGCACTGTCACAATTACACTGATTTCAAGTGCTTGCCCTCATCTTCCATCAATATTAGAGTTCCCTTCCTCCTTTTATTTACATCAGTTCTTCTTTCAGCATTACCCAAAACAGAAACACTGTAGTTGTCCAGCTGTTAAATCTCAAATGTCCCCCCCATCTCTTTCAGATTCACAATCCCTATGGCTACCCTTGAGACACAGTCCCTGCATGACCTGGTCCCACTGACACTTGACCCAAGCAAAGGCATCCTCCCCTCTTAACCTCCTTTTCTACCTCTCTCACTGCCAGGGCAGGCTTCCGAGAAGCGAGCCAGCATTGCAAGGCAGCAGCCCCTCCAGCTCAAGCAGGGTTGTCCTCTGTGCACATCCAGTTGTTGGTGCTACAACTGGCACCTTCAGCCACAAACTTTAGGAGTGTGGTGCTGTAAACCAGACCCCTCTGTTTTCATTCTGGGGAAAAAGCAATGTCATGCAACACTGTACCTTCAGTGGCCGCAAAACAGTTTAAAATTATCATCTAAAACAAGGCACTGAAAAGCCTGTGAACTCAACACTGCTCTGTGTCTTGCTCCATCTACTCTCATCACTCCTCTTTTACTCCCATAAAAAAGACAAATTCTCACTCCATCCTCCTGTTTAATCCATCGCTAACTATATAAAAGACTTTAAGGTTGGGGTATGGATTTTTACAAATAAAAGTTAATTATTCCTTCTAGAAGTTAAATTGTACTCCTGATTATTCACTAGACACCAATATTCACCTGATTATATGATTCTGGTCTCCATATTTTGAGCTGTTAATATCCTGAATTCACACTGCTGGCAACACAGGTAACTGGTGCTACCTACTCCAAGACACCACTGAAACCAAACCTGCCTTGCACAATGCTCTCTCCTAGTGAAAAGGTTTTGTTACCCAAACTGAAGCAATTACAAAAACATTTCTACAGAAGCAAATTTCACTTAGTAACACCACCACACACGAAGTACTGACAACAGCCCAGAGGTAAACAGGAAATATTGCTGTTATGTTCCAACATTAAGATGTTATGAGAACAGTTCTATGAGAAGCAGAGGTGGATGCAGAAGTCTTTGTTACACACATAAGGAATACTGCAGTCAACAGTCCCACAGGTGGCAAATGTCATCTTCCTAATGGTAATCCCCACAGAGTTGCATCCTGCTATCACAATTAAGATTGTTAAAATGCCCATTACAAATATCTATTTTTAATTAACTGTAATTCAGTCTTATAATATGAGGCAGGTTATAACTTGCTGATTTTTCTATGACAACGAATTAAGGATTAGAAAACAAAACAAATGTCAGTCTCTTGGGGAGAAAAAGGAAATCGAACCAACTTAACACAAGGAAGACAATAACCTAAACCAATAATAAAAATAAAAATCACAAACTTACATTACATACACCAACTTTTATGGATAAAGTGTAAATCAGTAAAAATAAATCTCTCAGAAGTATACATTAAAAGAAAAAAAACACAAGACAGACGAAACCACAAACAAACTAAAAACAACCCCAAACCTCACGCACCAAACCAATCAAGCCAGACAATAAAAATCAGTGTTACAGCCCTGAAGTTAATACCAGAGAAAATACATAAGTAAAAACAGTGTCTACATATCGGATCAGGCTCTTCCAGATCCTTCAAGGGTGAGTTGAAGAACAAAAAAAAACCCAAAAGAAACAAACAAATCAACCAACCAAAAAAGTTTAGACACATGCAGAAACCCCCACAGTGAATGCACATCAAAGGGTTAAAACCCACCATGCTCCCACTAGGGCTACATTCAGCACAGGCCTGCTACGGGCCCTCCCTGGCTTATTAGGTCTTGCAACTGAAAGCTTACAGATGGGGAGGGCAAACAGAAGAAGGCATCTTACATTTAAGGGCCATTTTCACCAGCTGCACCACTTCTATTCTTAGTTCTACTGATGCATTATGGTCAGATTATTTTGCTTCTCCAGCTTCATTTTGCAATCTAATGTACAGAGGAAGCACACTTTTCTTATCTCTCTGTCCCTTATCAACTGAGCAAGTGACAAAAACACGAGATTGGTCTGGTGATTCATCCGCCTGTCCGTATTCACGTCCCGCTGCTCACAGCAGGCATGCTAAAATACAAGTGTCAAGCAGTCAGGAAATCTCAACGGGCCCCTAATCTTTAAGGTATCAAATATGGTAAGTCATCCTCTTCTATGGAAAAATCTCATGGACTGGGGCCAGCAGTTTAAAGGGCTTTCACAGGCGGAGAAGGATTAGAAAAAGCAGCACCATTTCACTATGAAAAAGGAGTGAGGTCTGGCTTCCTAACAAGCAAATTCAATAAAAAGCCACAAGCTTAAGTGGAAGCATCTTAACCTGCAGTATGTCAGCAAATACAAGCACACTTTAAAACACATAATGAAAAAAACAGCGTTGGCTTTTTTTCCCCTGTGTTATTTTTTCTTATCAGGCTTTCAAAATAGCCCATAAAGAAGCACTACATGGAATGAGTTCAGGAGGACCACATCATCTAGATACAGAACCACATTTATATTAATATCCAGGCATGATATTCACAAACATCTTGTTACTGTCTTGCAAATGCCTTCAAAGCAGACAAACATCTGTAGGCTGTATGAAGGATGCAAAAGTTTCACAGAAGCTGCTCTTGGAAAGCTTGCTGAGTATCAGCACAACAGTCACAGCAACAGCAGTGCCAGCTGTGTCTTGAGCTTTTTCTACACTCTGTACCCCAGCATTCTCAGATGAGGCCAGTTTCTGGGTTCAGGAAAGAAAAGAAGAATAAATCCATATGATGAAAGACTGAGCAGACAGGTGTAATATGCCCCCCTCCCCTTCCTCTTGAGGAAGGCAATGAAGACAAGAAGTAGCAATGTTGAGCTCTGTTACAGAGCTGGAGCTCTAAGTGGCAGGATAGAGCAACACAAACCTCCATACACAAGATCATAAAAATCCTCTGTAGGCCTTGGAAAGCAAGACAGCCCTGTGACAGAGAAGGCTTGCTATGGATCTCAACAGGAGACCTCTGCAGTGCTGACTCTCCAGGGCCAAGATTCCTGCCCAAGTCNCATCCCAAGCTAGATCAAGACAAAACACCTCCTCCATAACAGCAAGGGGCACTAACACAAAATGAAACCAACCTTCAAGCAGCCATTCAACATTAGCTTCAGCTTAAGTTACAGCCACCCTCGAGGAAAAACCCTGTCAGACCATGGTATTTTCCATGCAGTTCTGAAACCAAAACAATTTAGCAAAAGGGGGTGGCATAGCTAGGACAGTATCTGTCCTCCTCCTTCTTCAGTCCTGCTAGGAGTATGCCAGACCAAGGTCCTTACCACCTGGCCATCCTCTGATTTCACAGCTTCATTTTCTCTGTTGCCTCCTGAAGAGTCATCAATGGAAAATTGACACAAATTGTAAAAACTAGGATGGCAGAAACCTCAAGAGATCATCTAGTCTCTCCCTAGCAATTCAAACCACTGTGATTACCTCAAAAATCATTACATCTTTATTATATCCTTATAGCCGAGGTTCAGGAATGGAATCACTGGACCTGCAAAGCAAAACCGCCTGTAGCACCGAGATTCATCCTATTTCACTCTGAAGACAAAACATCTGCTTTAAGTTACCACCAGGACCACAAATAGAACAAAAATAGTCAGTGTATGTGGGCTGGGAGTTTGCCAAGAGCTCTGATACTTACTTCAATTGTTCCAGTAAGCATCTAAAAAATAAACATTTTTCAATGGAAAATTAGGATTGAACCCCATACAAGACATGACTGATTCCAATAAATACTGTGCCTTTTAAGGATGTTTTGCAAATAAATTATCACAGCTTATGTCTGTTTTAAAGACGAAAAGCATCACAGTTTTAGCTGTCAAGAGCAAGAATGAATATAAGAAAAATACATTTTCATACCTTGGTATGATATGAAATAATACAGCAGTCTTTAAAACGCGGGGGAAAAAACCCGAACCAGCCTGTATACAACAGCAATCAGTGCTCAAATCTCTTTAAATCCAGTTTTATACACATGTACCATAGTACATAGTGCCTGTGCCCCCCCAAGAAAACAACAGTAGTGGCAAAAGGCAATTCCTTCACGCAGAAGTCCATGCTCCCCTGGCTAAATCTGTTTTCTGAAAGAGACAGGGTTGTTGCTAACCTCAGTCACACGAAGTTTCTGGATATCGCTGAACTCTCTAATACTGGCACATCTGGGTCAACATAAAGGTCCCTGGAGCTGATAATCTAATTGGTTGTGATCCCTATGGAAATATTTTATATTTTATTTCAATGCATCTCAAGGTATATAAAGATGTAACAAAGCATAGACCTGTACCACCAAACAGGTAACATGTTAATAAAACACAATAGTGAATGCACTCAAAAGAACACTATTCTCATCCCTAAAATATGAATCCTCCTAGCACAGTAAATGGACACATGGACATTTAGACATCTTCAATGTAACCACATACAGGAAGTGTTATTACTTCATACAGACTCTTCAAAAGACCTCTGATTTCTTGTGATTTGATTGCATCAAATTAGTCACAGCTAGAGAATCACCAAAATAATAATAGGATTTCTTTTTCTGTGTCCTACACAAAACCTTCTTAACTACTCTATTTCAGTCAGAATCCAATCATGCAACACCAATATAATTTTAGCTAGGAGATTCCTGGTCATGATAGTCTATAACTGCTAATGATTAGACAGAATGCTTCACTCCTGTACTGCGCCACGGAGATACACTGTCTTTAAAAAGATATTAATACATCCACTGTCATAAGCACTCATCTATACAGAGCGATTAGGTACTTAATAATTATCTTCTCTCATACACTACAGTCACCTAAGAAAACAATGCTGTTAAAAGCACTAACAAACGTCGCTTGAGAAAGACAAGGGCAGACAAGGAAAGGGAGAGAACTAAAGATTCAAATGCTACGGAAAAGCAGAAAGTGGAAATAAAAATACCTACTGAAACTCACCTTGTTGCATTTGCATTTTCTCTGCTTCTCAGAAATGGAAACAGTGCAGTATTAATGACAGTGAAGACCATCCAGATGAAGAAATCATCAGGTCTTAGACTGTAAATCTAAGGTTCTACACAGCACCTCTTCAAAAATACTAATGAACTCTGTAAAACACAGCAAGTGGAAAAACTATCCTTTCCTTTCGTTCTATTCATTCCTCTATGCAATCCTAACATTTTTTAATGAGATTCTTTCAACAGGAGCAGATGAGTCCAGCAACTGACTGTTATTTTGTGACTGTGCAGTCCCATTAACTTTAAAACAGGTAGATCTCTAAATTTTTGCCTGCCTGCTTACACTCCAGTGCCCCAGCTTTGCCATTTTTAGTAATTCCTTCCTGTGTAAGCAAACCCAAGCATCATGTTTTCTTTCACACACCAAAAGGAAGCCTTGCCACCAAAGCTGCAAACAGTGTACAAAGAAGAGGTTTAAGGTAGTGTAAGGAAGAAGAAAGAATTTTTCATATGAATATTTTAAAATAAAACTATAACATTAAGATAATAGGTGTGAGGTCTAGAAGAGTAAGGGTTAAAATTGCTTTCTAGAGTAAAGCAAAGAGAGGATAATGTCAAAGAAGTAGTCTCAGCGTATGATAGAAGTAGAGGAGAACAGAAAAAACTATGAGTAAAAGGAAGCAAAATACTATGACCTTCAAAAGCCAGGACTGTCTCCTATAAATATCCCAACGTGCAACTTTTCTATATGTGAGATACAGGGGAGGAAGGTCTGTGGGGACTTACAAAAATATGAGCTGAAGGAGCACCTTGCATATGGTTGACAGAAACAGAGTGATTGAAATAAAAACCCTAAGACTGAGGGAACCAGAGGGAGATAGAAAGAAATATTTCTTCTAACTATACCTAAAAATATCTATGAAATTTGAAAGAGAGAAATATTATTAGTATGAGACCTATGTAATTTATTATGGACACCAGAAAAATTGTCTTTCACCTCCAGTTGCTGGTCTACAAAGTAGGCAGAAAAGCAGCTGGACTATTGTCTTCAAAATACATTCACCAACTGCTACAAGTCCCAAGAGTGGCCAGATTCTAGGTACCAATACCATACAGAATATCTTTGTTAACAACCAGTATGACGGGACAGAGCCTGCCCTCAGCAGGTTTGCAGGTAACAAAAGCTGGGGAAGTGGTCAGTACACTCACACACTTGAGGGCAGCACTGCCATTCAGAGGTTTCTGCAAGCTGGAATGGGTTTGGCAGGAACATTATCAAATTCAGCAAAAGTAAACAGTAGGTGCTGTACTTGGGAGAAGAAACAATCTGGAAGTCCTGAGAGACAAGTTTACCACAAATCAGTGGGCCCCTGTGGCAAACGTGGCCAGCAGCACCCTGGACTGCACTGGAAAGAACACCATCAGCAAGGTGAGGAAAATTATTCTCTCCATCTCTGCCCAACATTGGTGAGCCACATTTGGAGTGCTCTGTACACTGCCAGGCTTCCCAGTACGAGACAGGCATGAACACACCAGGTGAAGTCCAGGATAGATCACCAAGCTGGTAAGAGGCTGGAGAACATGGCACTTGTGGACAAGCTGTCCAACCTCAAGAAGGCTTGAGCAGGTCTTACAGGCAGTCTGCGATTTCCTAATATGGTGTGAAGACAGCAGAGTCCAGCTTCTCTTGGAGGTGTGCAGAAACAGGACAAAGGACACAACTGCAGCAAGTGACAGAGGAAACCAGAAAAGGAAAAGGATTTTATTATAAAAGTCAAACATATTGCAAGGGAGTGCCTAGAAAGGTCACAGAATCTCTACCATTGGCCACGTTAAAAACTTGATTACAGAAGTATTGGAGCAAGCTCACTGAAATCAGAAGCTGAAATCAACTTTGAATTCATCCATGCTTCGAGCAGGGACTGGACCAAATGAACAGCCTCCAGAGATCCCCTCCAACTTATGACTGTCTATCATTATGCCTCTTTCCCATGTGTATCTTTATGGTGAGAGTGGTGAGACACTGGCACAGGTTGCCCAGGGAGGTTGTGGTTGCTCCCTCCCTGGAGGTGTTCAAGGTCAGGTTGGATGAGGCCTTGAGTGAGCTGTACTAGTGGGAGGTGCCCCTGTCTATGGCAGGGGATTGGAACTGGATGAGCTTTGAGGTCCTTTCCCACCTTATCATTCTATGATTCTATCGTATTATGTTTCTCCATTCATTATGAGTTTGGCAATACAGGTTTTAGAGAGTGTATGAACATCTTACTGCAGGGACACAAATTCTCTTTCAGAGAAAAAGTCTGAACTAGGGAGCATCACACAAGTTTTCGTGCTCCTACAGCTGCAAAGAAAAACACTTTGAATGCTTATTTTCCTTTTAAGTTTTAAAAAATAAACTATTTTTCCTTCAAACTCCTACTCATGAATACACCTACATGTGTGCACATAGAAAGACATATTGTGTATTTATACATATATACAGGCCTGTCAGTCTGACCTTGGTGCCAGGAAAGACCTTATGGAACAGATCTTCCTGAGTGCCATCACAGGGCACATACAAGAGAACCAGGAAACCATGTCCAGCTAGCACAAGTTTACGAAAGGAAGGTGCTGCCTAACTTGATCTACAACAGAGTGACTTGCCTAGTGGATGCAGAAAGTACCATTGTCTACCTGGACTTTAGCAAAGCCTTTGACATTGTCTCTCACAACGTTCTCCTTCAGAAACTCAAGGTGCAAGGACTGTATAAGTGTATTCTGCACTGGATTAAAAATTGCCTGGATGTCTAGGCCCAAAGAGTGGTGGTGAATGGAGTTTAATCTGGTTGGCATCTGGTCACTAGTGGTATCCCCCAGGGTTCAGCACTGGGGCCTGTTCTCTTTACTANGTTCTCCTTACTATCTTTATTAATGTAATGATCTGGATAAGAAGATTGAGCACACCCTCAGTAAGTTTGCAGATGACACCAAGCTGGGTGGTTGTGTCAGTCTGCTAGAGGGTAGGGAAGCTTTACAACAGGATCTGGACAGGTCAGATGACAAGTCAAGGTTAACTGCATGAAGCTCATAAGGCCAAGTGTCAGGTCCTG